>JAPYZK010000264.1:0-31256 GCA_030522785.1 Platygaster equestris
AAAATCTCTTGAAAATTTTTCACTTCGGAATAATATTAATTTTCTGAATTTCGTATAAATTGTAATGGCATGAAATCCTGACGATGAAAATATTATTTCTGAGTTAACCATCGCACGTTCATTTACATTCCAAAACTGAAAGCCTGCATCTGTTGATTTTCCCGGAAAATTGAAAAGCCGATTTACTTACTCGGTAGGTGCTAGTTATTTTGAAGGAACAAGCACGCGGTGATAAAATCTGCTATCAGAGCGCACGAGGGGAGGGTAATCAATTTCGACCATTAATTTGCACTATCTCGAGTTTAGCTTACTCGAGACGAGCTTTTTTCCCTTTATACTTCCCGCATTACATCATTTGCGCATGTAAGAAAGAGAGACTGCTTCGAAGGAGTTGGGCGAAAAGAACGTATTCATTACCCGGCCGCGTTATGTAAAAGAGATTGCAAGGAATTTTCGTCTCGGAGGAAACCGAGTTGTTTGCTATCGATCTTTTCGCCGCGGCACCGGCGCTTCTACACGAATTCAGTACACTTCCTGGTTTCAATACATGACCTTGTCCCTGTGACATAGCGGAGTCGCAGTTCTAGATTCTATTTTCGCAATGTATCGACCGGTTTTTTAGGGTGAAACGTCAGAATATTTATTAAGAACAGTGACGTGTTGGCGTGAAGCAAGCGAGAAATTTCTCGGGGTAGCAAACTTGAGGCACTCCGGAAATTCCCGAGTAAATTTGGCCTTGACTGTATTGATTATCGTAGTTTTTTCAGAATCTGAAAACTACTCTAATTTTACTTTTTGCAGAGAAATAGCATTTTGTGGATATTTTCAACAATTTCTGAATTTTATAGCTTACTCCACAGAGTGTGGAGTTTATGGTTTCATAGTCATCGTTATGGGTTCGTGTTTATCGGTGCTCCTAAAAAAGCGCTATCGGGTGTTTTGTTCATTTTCTTCATCGTGAAATAATGGAAAATCCAAAGGAATTCAAGTAGGACATTTTTCTCGCAGTTTTTTCGCGGAGTACCGCGAATTTCGTAGCATTGCTCCAGCCAGAAAAAGTCAAGTGTCACGTCATAACGAGAGCTTACGAACATGACGATTGCTTTCTTATAAGTGTGAAGTGCCCGTTATTCAAAATGTTTACTGTTTTTGAGTTCTTGGGAATACTAGGATTGTATCGTAGAAATTTTTGTTTTTCTCGCTGATTGACTGGAATATCGTGGAATTTCTTTGGAATTTTCAAATTTGTAGAAATCAAACCAAACTCGAATTGTCAAATTGTCTCAAAACCAGCGTGTAGTGGCTGCTATTATAAATTGATTTCTAGCATCCAAGGAAATATGGTAGGTCCTACTTTTATTTTTATCTATCGATTCTTCTACTCTTTTAGAAGAAAACAAGCCTCCAATTTCGAAAATGGAAGATGTCATCGGCATTTAAAAATAGGATCCTGTGTAGGTTGACGTACGAATCGCTCGACGTTGAATGATATAACTTCGGAATAATGACTGAATTTTAAAACGTTGCTTGATTTATGCACTGTTTTTTGTTTTACATATTTTCTGAGTTCGTTCAGTTGAATTTTGGAATAATTTCCTTATTGTTTCCCATTCTTCTACGTCTGTGAATTTCCAAACTCGAAATGTCGCAATGTCAGCATATAGCGGCTGCTAAATTGAGCTGTAGCGTCCAGGGATGTACGATGAGTTCCACGTTTTATTTTCCTCATTGATTCCCCTACTTTTTCCGAAGAAAACGAGCGTTCAATCGTTATTCTAACCGACTGGGTTCCATTGCAACGTCGGATTCTGTGGAGGTCGGCGTACGAATCGCTCGACGTCGAATGACAGACTCCGTAATGATTAATGAATTTTCGAAAATTGCTCGATTTCATACATTTTTTGTTCATTTTGATATCTTCCGAGTTCGTTCAGTTAAATTTTGGAGAAATTTCGTTATTTTTTCTCATTTTTATACGTCTGTGAATTTACAAACTCGAAATGTCGCAAAACCAGCGCATGTCGGCTACTAAATTGGACTGTAGCATCCAATTTGACTGACAAGGTTTTATTTTCACATTGTTTATTCACAAATGCTATAAAAAAATCAATAAGTTGACCTGAAAAACAAGTCCCTCAAATGCATTACACAAAAATGCCTTATAGATATTGGAGCTCAGTCGTCTGAAATCTTAATGATAATCAACAAAGAGTTACGTACGCATTTTTTAGTATTTTACCTGAAAATATTACCGTATCATTCAATATTTTAGCGTTGAATCACATCAAGTACATTTTTCCACTAAATTGCGATTCACATAAACCGATACAAACACGCACAAATAATTCCATAATCCAACTAAAATTCTTCGCACTTCGAATGACGTTCCACAATCACGTACCGGCATGAATGTGCAAATTCATCGCCGCAATAATCGCATAGTTCAAATCTAACTCCAACGACATCAAATTCCTACACATTACAAGAGCGGTGAACGTTTGATCCCAAGTTCCCGAGTCGTCGTTCTCGATGGAATTAATTATCGCATTCGTCTGCGTGAATTTTCGGGCAATTACATTACTTTTCGTGTTACGGGCGGATAATTTCCCCGCAATTTTTCCGCTAATGAAATGAAATGTAATAGAAGGCACAAAGGCCGAAGGGGAAATGTGGCGTGGAGAGATAATAAAACTTGTCTCTAGGAGTCATTCATTTCCTCGTTTCCACGATCCCTCGAAGAAGACGCTCGAGGTCCTCCAGGCTGTGCGGCGTGCATGAATATTTGAAACGATGGCAGAGAAATTGAATGGATGGCCAAAGCACGGGAGATATTGACCTTACACGATCGACTCCCGGGTACGAGCGTATTTTCATCTCGGCTCACTCAGGCGGCAAAGGGGGTTTCCATGCCCTCTGGCTACTCCACTTTTATCAGACGTCCATTTTCACTCGGCCCTATTTTGACTAACTCGCGGTAATGGCTTGAGAGCCGACCTTTGGTTTGTTCGCGGACTTTTCAACGTTTTTTCCACCCTTTTCCTTTTTTTTCTGGTCTGGTTTTGTGACGGGGATAAATTTTCTGGATGGATTTGTTAGAGGATTTGATGTCAGAGGGACGCATGAATTTTCATGAGGTTCGTGGAGGGTATTCGGTGGAAAAATGGTCATTAGTGCTTGTGGAAGCTTTTTGGTTCGAAATTGCGGATTGACTTTTTGTACATGAGTTGAAATTGTTGCATTACTCGTTTTCAGTCGATTATTTTTTTGAAACAAAATTAGTTGATAATTATTACGAAATTACTAATTTCTAAACGGTGTTTGTGAGATTATGATAGTACAAATAATTGTAGAATCGTAGTATTTAGTCATTTGACTGTATAAAATGAGAAATTACTAGTATAATATCGTAGTATCGCCAAACTTGACAGTTTTTTAATTTATTCCGTCGAAATTTGTTTGAGTTTGCGATTATTTATGCTATTAAGCTTGAAAAATGTTGGAATTTGACATTTTCATACTCATCAGTCATCGTTATTGAGCTTCTGAATCTTTTTCAGATTGTTTTAAACAATCCGAGTTTATCAATTCCAAAATTTCGCGACTCAAATTTCCCAAACTTCAGAATCACTTCATTTTTTTCCTAAACTTTCCCGAATTGAAAAAAATTGGATGTCCCATAATCATCATATAAAAATAGTCTAGCCATGCAACGAATGCATTGAAACGTGCGGAAAAGCACAGATTTTCTTTACACACTACAGACATGCCAAAAAGCCTCTAAGTAAAACAGAAACCGTATCTTCAGAAGAACCCAGAAGTCATGGAATTCCAAGGATCCGTTAAACTCCCTGCATCGGGGCGCTCGAAAAAGCAGGAAGAGCAAGAAGCGCGATACTACAGCGTCGTAAAATCAATTCTCTTGGCTACCATGCACCATGGTGGTCGATCATCCGCTCGCCTACAGCATCGATTCACCGAGACTGTCGGATAAGATAGTCTCGGCGGCGAACGGGCAAAAAGAGAAAGAGCAACGGGGAAGTTTTGACGGTCGCGTACGCATGAATGCACATTACTTTCTGATCATCGGCGGCATCCGTTTCCTCCTTTGCAAAATACTTTCGTTCCTTTTTCCTCCCAACTCGTCTGCGTAAGGTTCTCAGGCATCTTCATCGAGTGCTCCCGAAAATGCATCGGCATTCCTCCTCCTTTACCGCGCACGCGAAGGAAAAGGACGCGGAGCGAGGATCTCGGGAATATAGTAAAATATTGGCTAGACAGACTGGCACCACTCAGGACTTTTTTCATCCGCGACATGCTGCGATGTTTCTTCTTTGCTCGTGCTCGTAGTTACGATCTTTTTCGCTCGTTTTTTATCCTCTCTTATCTGTCTTGGAAGAATGTATGGAGGAACTCAATTATTGGGAAAAAAATTTTTCTTTCAGAAAGTACATTTTTCTTCGAGGGTTCAGTCACGTGTTCCATTGTCATCACGCCATTGTTTATGTTTTCAATGTGCTCTACGACAAATATGGTTTTGTGATTGTAACATTTTCCATGAACTGGTGAACTCCATCGAATGCAGCCACTCTGCAAAAATATTCAACTTCGCCCCAATTCGCGATAACAAATATTTACACAAAAGGAAGAGCTTCGTTAAAGTTTCCCAGTACAATTCTGATGAAATAATTTTCATTGTACCCAGAGTGCCACCCAAAGTGGAAAGTCTTGTCGGTTTGTAAACCCGAAGCGTCAAAGAGCAAAGTTTTCGCGGGCAAATAATTGACGCTGTACACGCCCAACCATGATGTGGCAACTTTATCGAATTTCAAAGTCCTCCGGGGATTTTTTCAACAGATTTCGCGTAGTGCTCTCTGTTGAAAATCAATCAACGTCGCTTTTAAAAATCACCCTTCGAAGCTCTCTGCGTCCTCAAATTATCGATTTTTCTCGTCAATCCTGTTCGTAACAGAAAGTTGAAAACAGCGAGGACGAATTGTGTGGGAGTGCTTTTTCAGCTTTTTGAGTCTACTCAATCGATAAATGATCGTCGCCTTCCTCGGGGAATTAGTTGCTGGAAAAACAAACGCGTGAGAAACAGCCAGCTGGGGTACTCGAGTGAATCTCGTCTTGATCTAAGAATCTCGCCCGCGTATAATTTCAGTTTCAAGCCGAAGAAATTGGCAATGCGGTCACGTCCGCCGTTTTCCGTGAGTCTTTTCGTGCGGTCCATTTTGTCCGGCAATTTATTGAAATAGGCAACGTACCGCGGTTAATCGGTGCCCGAATCATGAAACACAACGTTCGTGGGAAATTCGCGCAATTGGAGCAATTACGGGCGAAAGTGGCGGGGAATGACGGGCCCCCGCGGACTTTTGTCTCGTCGACGTTGACGGGGCAATTTATTTCCGGGGACGGATTCGCGCGGTTTTATGCAATGACCGTGCGAACGCGGCTGCGCTCGCGATGTATTTTTCTCATTTTTTAGATTTTTTGCGTTCGTGATTTTACATCTTGACGATGTGTAATGAGGGAAAATTGATGAAGAGGGAGGGGGAGAGGCGGAGAGAGGTTATTATGTATTTATTTCGAGTGTTATTAGTTGTGAAGACGTGTGTATGTGTTACTGACAGCTCTTCGAGTTTGAATTTTCTTGAATGATGCTGAAAAGTAGCGGCTTATTATTAGTCGTATCATAACATTAATTGTATTTGTCAGTGTATTAGGAGTGTCATGGATAATCACGTTGTACTGATTACTGATTAGTAATCATCATTGAGCATTAGTATTAGTAATGATTATCACTCACCGGTCCTTTTCTATTATTTGTCGAGTAGAAAAACACTTGAATAGTCAGCCGAGGTGTGTTTATAATTCATCTATGAAATATCCTCGGATATCTATTGACATTTTTTCTTTCATTCATCTCGCCTAATTACTCTACATGATTAATAACAACGCACGAACAAAATTAGAGTGCAGAATACTGCAAAGCATGTCGTTGAGGACTTTTCACTCGACTTAAACCCTGAAAGTCATAACTGATTTATTGATCTGATGATGAATTTTTCGTGATCATCAGTCTGGTCGTGGTAATACTTAAATTAGTGTACGTTTAGCATATTCTCACGGTCGTCATTTTGGATATAATTGGAATTTTATTTTTATACGAACCCTACTAAACACGCGTATTTTATGATTCATTTTGAAATTCTCGAAGCGAGAGAATAAACTTTAACCTTCGCTCCAAGCAAATTCCTCGCGTTGACAGCACGGTAATTTTTCAAGAAAAACTGCTGTTTCACTATGAATAATCAATGAAAACAAAGTCGGCCCTCGTACCACGCTCGGAAAGAAATTTAATTTCCGCAATTACCGTCACGAAATTCGCGCGACTCATCCTGTCGCGGCATTATGCAACCGCGAAAACAGCTTTTGTGCGTACGCGAACATGCATGCACAGGGTAAGTTTGTGGCTCGGGTGTACGATTCATTCTATTTCAGGACGAATCGATAACGTACAGTGTATTTCATAAGCGACAGAAGCTACGGCTCCTCTCTTCAATTGAGATAAATGCAGGGCGTGTATGTTTTAGCGTCGTCGCGAGCAAAATTATACAAGCGCCTTTTGATGATGAAAACTTGTTCTCGGTCAACGGCGCAGAGAATTTTCCTTGATAAGTGAAAATTCTATACTAGTAGACTCGATGTTGAAGAATGTCAAGAAGCATTTTTCCTGTTTCGTTTATGTCAATTTTCTCCGGGAAGTTTGGAATTCAGGCAAGCAAATGACGTTTCAGAGCTTTATTGAAGGTGAAACGTCTTTCATACTCACTTTGGCGATCACAATTTGGAAATTTTAATCCAATTAAGAAAATTTGCAGAGGAATTGAGAGGTCCAGGAAGGGCGATGTGCTCATCGCGAAACTTTGACGTTTCGTGTCTGTCGGGCTGCTTGTTTTCGTGTGGATATTCATTTGGGCAATGCCCGCGTTTATCGACTAGTCCTGTTCCTTTGTGTCGACTGATTACACTCGCTTTAATAAGAACGAGCCACGATCGATTTTCTCACTAATGAAAACTAGGCTCCGAAGCTTCAAATTAAAATGGATTCGTGCTCGTGGAGGGATATTTTTATTCCATTTTGCTCGTAGGGTAATTTCGTTGAGTGGAAAAACAAACTGGAATCAATATTAGTGCCCTATTCTTTGGAATTGCTCACGTGCAGTCATTTGAGGGATTTGTAGTTTTTTTGGAGATCATTTCAAAGATCTGTAAATGAATTTTCTTTATAGCGTTGGTATCCTTGAGAATAGTTCTTCTGGCCACTCCTCTGTCAGTAGAAACTGGGAAAAAATTGATTCATTTTCCATGTAAGCAGACCACATTTCCTCTATTTTCATTTAAAGTTACAAGATATTCGCATCAAATTTAATCATGGTAACTTGATAAAAATGTTTCATTGTGAATGAACTTAAAATTACAAACTTAATTTCATTTTTATCATTATGAATTTCTTCTACCGTTCCGAAAAAAATTTTTAAACTAAATAAAAAAAAACGTGTATGTTAGGAGTGCCAGTCTCTAATTCAGAAATACCATAGAATATTTAAACGCGCTACTTTCCCCATCGGATCCCAAAAACGCAAGTTGTTCGGACTTATACCCTTTACCTTCACTAATTTCACTGTACCATATGAAGTTTAACAAGAATTAATTACTACATCGTAATATGCTGGAGGCACATGAAAATCGTCGACCCGCGTATCATTCATTAGTCGAACAATACAGGTATACGCGAAAAAGTCAAAAACTGACCTCGAGATTCCCGCTGGAGTGCGCCAATTGTAGGCAGCTGCAGTTGGCAGTAAAACCATTGAAACGCACACACTCCGCGTCGCGAAATATTCCGAGATATACGTACATAGTTCACGGGGGAGGTTTCCCATTGTTACCTGCGTCCTCACGGTACGCCCTTGTACTCCCCTTTGTGCAGCGCGCGTTTCTAGTGCCCGTGCTTGTCCATTTGTTTAACGAACAATTTTATACAACGACGTTCAATAATTTTGGCTCCATTTTTCTTTTCCAACTTGCAGTTTCCGGCCAACGAGTTCGAAACGGGTATATAAACAATTCTAGAGCATTGCAAACTTTTCGGTAAACGCGAGTGCGTTTGACGAGATCGCGAACGTGTTTTTCCACGGTTGAAAATTGTTTCAATGGTTTTTGAATGATGGAGCATGGAAATTTTTAATTAGGAGGTAGAATTTTTAGGAGTCGCTGGATGCGTTAAAATACAAGAGATAACTTTTTTATTCATTTATTGTAAAATCAATTCGATTTATTTCTCAGCTTATTAAAAAATTTTGGGAGAAAAAAAAACTCCAAGCCAGGAAACAATTTTTTTTTAATTGACAATCTTTATTTATAAAGTGTGCAGAATTTTTCACAAAATGTTGTATTTGAATTCGAATTCAAGAGTCCAATTATCGTCGAGAAGTTTGAAATTGGTCAGATTGGTCAAACTCTGAAATGTAAAAAAATAGCATTAAAACAGAAATCATTAGTCATGCTAGTCTTCAAATCATGGAACTAAACAAACTCAGATTATTCAGGGTTTCGCGATAATCGATGAATAAATATTCTCACGATAATTTGTGTATATGCAAAGTAGCTACGCCGTTCTCTACGGAACTAGCTCAGCTTTCAATAGAGGGAAATGCAAACGCATTACGTCCAGGCCAATCGTCTTTATTGTTGAACTTGCCCACGCAGTCGGTAGTGCAAACGCATCCAATATTCGCAGCCGCAGTAATTTGTAATCGAAATCGTGGAGCGTCTGGATTATTTGAGTAGTCTAGGTTGATCGATAATGAAACTTCGGGAATTGGACTTGAGAGGGGTTGACAAAAATGATGACAATAGAGGAGAACTAGAGTAGCATCCATCAATAAAATATTCATAACGGTGATAATAGGAATTTTAGGGTTTGTCAAAATTCGAAAATCAATCTTTTGATTAATTTCATCAGTTTCAACTTTTCTATTCCGGAAAATTGTGGCTTGCAAAGCTTCAAATTGTCGAATCAAAGTTGAAACAAGCATTACTGCATTTCGAATGAAAACTTTCAAATTCCCAAGTTTCAGTTCAGGATTCTACAATTACTGAACTTTGACTCGTCTGTCATGGCAAAATTTCAGCATTAAAATTTGTTTCTTCTCGATTCTAATCTTTCGAAATGTTCAAAATTAATCAGAAAATTAAACTTCACAATCATTAAAATTCGTAATCTTGTCTCATTCTATTTTCGAATTTGAATTCTCGAAATCTTGGCTTGACGGAATAATGTTTTTGGTTTTCAAATAGTACATTCGATAAATTTCTCTAATTTTGAATTTCATTACTTCAAAATTTGTACGAGTCAGCCTACAAATGATCAAATCATTATTCTCGAATTTATCATCTGAGATTTCCGAATCTCTCGATCGTAGAATGTATAGATCGTAACGTTCCCATGAACAAGCTGCAATTAAGTACGATCTAATTGAGGTATTATAGCGTGGGGGGGGGGGGGGGGCTCAAGGGGCCGTCTCTCTATCTCTCGGGATCGAACATATCAAATTCAGAACTATTCACATCCATGACAATAGCTATAAATTGAACATTCAATTCAGCTTGAAATGGATACTTGTCGAAATTGAGGTTATAGGGCCCCACCATATTCATCACACTAAAAGCCAGCGATCATTTAATTATAAAAATAAACGAACCGAATATTTTTATGTTTAACCTCATGTCGTACTTTTACGAATTTTATTTAAAGTCTGATAAGGTCGTTTATCCGTTGATGTAGACTAATTCCACATGCAGAGATTGATGACAATTTATAATCATCGTCATTCAATAAAATTTCACTAAAATTATATATTTCTAGTGATATTGATGAATTCCGTTAATAATTTAGAAAATGTCCGAACTTGTGTCAGTCCTTTCAATAAATACCTATAGAATTATGTCTGCTTCATGTTCAAGTACTCGCATAGAACGAGAAAAACGAATACTGCCAAAGTAAAACACACAACTTCGTTATCGATTTTCCCATTTGTTCCCAGTCATTTGTAGAGTAGTAATAAATCGTGTATAAGTGGTCACTGCGAATCGTTATTTTTATTCCATTGAAACATACTTCACGCGACAAACGTATTTCACGTCGTCACGTTCGCGAGGCAGATTGATATCTGCGAAATAGCCCATGAAAACTGAAATACCCCAGCCGCTGCATGGGGGTTCATAATTACCTGTGTTATCTCGAGTTTAACAATCCTGCAAACTGCGAACAAATGCGGGACAGCGCTTGTGTCGAGAACGAACCCCCCTTTTGTCATCGCGATTCCCCATTAATTATTTAATTTTAAATTATTAACGTTCGCAGTTTGCGTTAATGTCTTGCTTTGTGAAGGCACTAGTTCTTCCTGTCTCTTTGAATAAACTATGATAGCTCGTGTTTCGTAACATGCATTATTCACAAGTTCGTACGGATTCTTTATTCATATTTCTTCGTTCCCGTACGAATTTTCCAGCTTTTTTTTTTGTCGCACCAGCGACGGTAATTTACGCAGTGAACATTTTTCACGACATGAAAAATTTCGACCGAATGAAAGACACATGATTCTGGTAATGATGTAAGCTGAATGGATTTAGGGACTTTGTACGAATTTCTTTGATTTTTGGACCCCGTGACAAAAACTCGTACGATGTACAATGTTTGTAAAATATACAGAACAGATTTTTGTAACGACCCTACCTGTCCTCTGTATTCTCACGGTACCTTTAATTTGTACCGAATCCATTATTGCCTTTTTCGCGACCAAACAATTTTCCGCCCGTATCCCTCTAATTTTGATGTCCAGTGAACGCGTCGGAAACGATTGTTTCCGACGGTGTTTCAAAAGTTCCGCGTTCCCGGGCGGTTTACGCCTTCGCACATCGGGCATAACTCCGAGAGCGGCTGAAACAATGTGTCTGGGACCATGGGTGACGAATGAAACGACCAATCGAGGACGAAAAAGCTGACGGAAGCTTCGCTTGATTTTTGCAGGCCCTCGCGTGTGCGGCTATTGATCGTGGCACGGGCGGCTTTTCGGGGTAGATTTTGCTTAATGTATTAGTCTCCTCATTCTCATGACAAGATAATCCCTATTCATTTCATGGAGAGCGAGGGTTTTGAGAGGTCCGAGCTCGTTGAAATTTGTCGGCGCATTTCACGTTACGTGACAGGTCTCATAATTGTCGCAATTCGAAGAAATAGGGGAAGGTTACATTTATATTAGTTTCGAAATAGAATTTTCTTTGGATTCGTACTCTGACATCATCAATTAGATTCTCTCGTGAAATTCGTGCTTGCACGTACCGCAAAATGGTATATTATGTGCCAAGACGCATAATGAGGGTCTTTACCCGACGAGCGGCAATGCTCGCAGGACGATCGAAGCCGAGGCGAAGCCGAGGCGAGATAAGTCCTGCGATCATTTTAAGCGAGTCGTGTAAAGACCCGAATGGTTCGAACTGGCGCATACACTATTTAATTTATACACCTCAGTGCAATAAACGGTCCTTTATTGGCCTGCTCGGGCCCGAAAAACCTTTTTATTGCCTTCGGTGTATGTAGTATCGTATGTTCCAAAGGGCAAAAAGTTATTTTGGACTCATACGATTATATTCCTCGGCTTCGCCTCGGAATATAAACTCGCATTCGTTCAATAAAACTTTTTGCCCTTTGGAACATAATATACTATTATGTGACGACGGTGCATATGAGTCCAAAACAACTTTTTGCCCTTTGGAAAGTACAATACTTTATGCACCGAAGGCAATAGAAAGGTTTTTCGGGCCCGAGCAGGCCAATAAAGGACCGTTTATTGCACTGAGGTGTATAAAGTATTTTATTCTACGACTAAATCGCATTGAAAATTCTGCAATCTAAGTGAAACACGGACTACGTGTAATGCTTTTCGCAGCCAAGAACACAACGTTGAATTCAACAAAATGCTCCATAATCCCTTCTACGGAGCATCGGAAGCCGTAGAAGGATTATTTTATACGTTACTGCTTTTCTTCATTGATGAGCGAACCCATCTAACGCAAAGTTCCGTACTTTTACGGTTGAGAATGAGGAAAATAATTTCCGTTCAATGCCCTATAAATTTGTACCATGAAAACCTTATTCTTCATACCTCTTGAACGAAAATTTGAAAAAATTATTGGATTTTCTTCTTCCATGTGTTCTTTTGTATAATAGTATTCATGAAATTTTTGTCTCATATGCCACTTATGATAAACTTAAAAGAGCTTGATATAGTGTTTAGTTTGGAGAATTGGCGAATTTGGATAACTTGAGAGTTTTTGTCCCATTATTTCATAAGTCTTCTTTTCCAAAGTTTTGCATGACACAAGTGAAATATCCCACTTCGTATTGTTTGTTTCTGTGTTATTGAAGGATGTTACCTCAATAGAAAAAATGTTTATGAGTATCCGAATACGTTGAAAGTTGAAAGACGGATACGAGGCACTTGTAAAACATGGATGGATTTATGGAGAACGTATTCAAATCTTTCTGAAGGAAATCCTCGCACTCCTGTATTGATTTATCTTCTTTTCTTCGAAGAATTCAGGGATTTTACTCCGCAATCCATTAAATTACGATGAAAAAATTTCATGAGGCTTTTAATAACGCGATGTTACACTTTGATAATGGTCTTTTGTAATCTTTTAATGGATTGTTCTTTTGTTCTTTCGTGTCTGCAAATTTTAATGGATGAATCCGCTTCTGAAGAGGCTGTTCTTTACTTGCTTTTGAGATTTTCAACGTTCGCCCTTTTGTCATCGTCATTTATTCAGGATTAATGCAAGGAACAATGGAAGGAGAATTACTGTTTCGAAGAACCATCAAGAAGTCAATTTTTGATCGTGACGGATTTTTCGAAGGGAATATGAATTAAGCAACAAATCGAGGAATAACTGGGAAGCTTTGACGGAGCTTTGATGATGTAGGTGTTGATTAATGCGACACAACAAATAAATCTTCGTTTCTCACTTCCTTTGGCGCAAAATACAGAAATGCAAATCACTTTAGTCAGCTGTCTTTGTATAGCCGAACCTGGGTCTTCTAACGATGTTCTCAATCCGTTCACTTTGCACGCCACGCTCGCTCTATAATTTGGATTTGGCCCTGCCTGTCTATCCGGCTTGCCAATTCTCCCGCTCACAGGCAACTTCCTTCTAGACGGCGAAGGCGCAACATGCATACCTGGTCGTGGCGCGTTCGCCAAAAGGATACAAACAAAATCCGATCGTTTTCTCGACTGTCACGATTTTTATTTACAAGAGAGGAGAATTATCATAGAACGGTAGAATTTCTCGAATTATTTTTTGCATAAGTTGCCAGTTTCGAGTAATTTTCCTTACTTAATTTCAAGAAGCGTTAGTCATTAAAATTTCATTTTGAAAAATCTAGAAAAAGGTCGGGAATAAGACAAACTTTTTAATGTTTGTTTAATTATACTGTCATGTAATTTTGTAATTTGCTCAAATTGACGATTGCTTATCGAATATTACAATGATCCCTTGAGAGATTTTTGATGTATATATTTTTATTACATCGAAAGCTGTGCATGAACAAAGTTCCTACATTTCAAAATTTTTTTGTTTTTGGAAATGTTGACAGTTCCATGATTATGCAAAATTTCAGTAAAATTGGTCGTTACGTAACGTGTTGAGTAGTAAATGAAAAAATCGTGGTCTGAAATGAACAAAAATGAACTACAGTTAAAAAAAATGACCCACAAAACGATCAAAAAACCGTAAAAATTCTATCCCGGTAAATGAACGACGACTCCGAAATTGTATTGAAAAAAGTCTCGTCACGATCGCGACAATCGATTGAAAAACCTCCGTAAATCTCGTAATCTGCAAGTCGTTCGTTGTCGAAGCGAATGCGCCCGGTGCATGGACTGGGAGCGCGGTTTTTGAAGAAATTTCTTTTGCACACGGATATTTATAATGGGAATTCGACGTGAATATCCGATAAAACGGCCGGAACGGTTGGGGCGATTTCGACGATAGATGATTCGATATCTCCACCCTGGAATGGTTGCCCCGAACGGTCGATAGCGTGACTTCTTTGCGAATGGAGAGAAAATGAGAATTGTCAGTGAGAATATCAGAACAATCGACTTGCAATTTCAGCGGACGCCGCTGTAAACGGTCATTGATATCGTGCTCTCCATTTCGAACACGTTACCTTGTACCGAAGTAACGTCGAGGAACGTAAATTGTTTACCGAAGGCGTCGAATTGACTTTTTCCCTTATCGGAATGAATCTCGTGGGATTGAAAATTATAAGGGTAAATAGGGTTTGTCATAAGAATGAGTAATTTTCATATTTCGTGCTTTAGAATCTATGGATGAGTGTTTGCAATTGAATGTAAATTAGAAGTTTCAACTCAAGAAAACAGCTATTTAAGCTATAGTTATTCAGTAATAGTACTCTATCATTAACAAGTACATAAATTTAGTAACTTTTACGCAACGTTTTGCCCCGAGTGTATTTCTGGAAAAAGCACCGCCGAAATGAAAAAGAGAATTGTTAATCTAGAATAAAAAAAATTTTCCCACGACTGATCCCACTATTATTATCCAAATTCGAATAAAACATTATCTTTCACAACTTTTTACCTCGTGATAAAAAATTACCAGAGAACGCAGAATTCGAAGCCACAATCATAATTCATTTTGCCATTCTCCTTCATGAAAATCGCTTTTAAAGTTTAGCACACAAGATAAATGCTGCCATTTACATCTCTTTGAGGTTTCCTAATCTCATTCGCGGCAGGACTATCGCACGAGAATCGCCCGATTAAACTGCAATTGTTGTTAATCTTCATTTTTTTCGTCAGTTTTACCCGTTACCGAACTCATTTTTTGCCTTTATATTCATCCACTATGGAATATTTTTCCGGCTATGGAATGACGTGAATAACGACGTCTTTTGTCTTGAAAAATATTGAGGAGCAGCAGCACGAAAATTCCTGTGATGAGAGTTTTTAGAGAGAAATAATACCGGCGTACACACGGAGTGATTTTAACAAAGCATCACGAGTAAAAAATATTGACGGTCTTTTGACATGACGAATGATGAATGTAAGATTGACATAAATGATGAGGAGGTTGAAAGTATGTGCGCTGTATTTTTTCGGTAATCTTTTTTCAGCTCTACAAAGAGATAGAGAGGTGAAATGTTGAATTATTCTGATAAATTTTTTCCCGTTAGTAATTTTGTTATGAATGCAGATTATTTTCCTTGGAGTTGGTATTTTTTTAGTCGTTGTAATTCTGTAATTTAACAGAGAACTTTCGAGCATGTAACTCTAAATTGATGGCATTTTCGAATAAGTGACGCTATTTGCTCAACAAAGTTTCGATCAAGTTGGCGACTATCAAGCAAACTGCAAGTTCAGATCAATATTATAAGTTCAGGAGATCCTAAGTAACAGAGAGCATTGAGTGATTTAGAATGTCTAGCAGAATACAGAAATACACGAAAAGCATATAATTTTTGTATACAGTTTCGCAAAACTTCTCTATATAGTAGATTCAACAGGGTTTTTGTGGACCCGGAGAACCTAGAAAACTTGGAATTGATCAGAAAAATGGAATGCCCTTAAAAAAATCTGAGATCGTTAGGGAATTTCGTTTTGACCCTAAAAAAAATTCAGGGTTTCGAAGTTTTTGGAAATTATGAAAAATTCCAGGGTTTAAAAAATTTTTGAAGTTCAACGGATGTTAGATCTTGGGATTTTCAAAGTTTTGGAAATGTTGAAATTTTTTTCTTTCCAAATTTAGAAAACATTCGAAGTCTTAGACTTTTGAAATTTCACAGTCATGAAAAAAGCAATTCTGTCAAATAATAACTTGAACACTAGTAAAACATCAATAATTTGACTCAGTATGTAAATCACATTGATCTGGATGTCATTGAATTTCACAGTCACAAAAGCACAACAACTCAGATTCAAGAAATATAAATCGGTTCAAAATGTTAGAAAAATCATAAAAACTTCACAATACCCTTCTGAAATCCAGCTAGAAACACTTTTCGTACAACACAAAACGTTAAACAAGTTGAACTACGAACCAAACCTCGAAGTACTCAAGTTTGCTTCTGTTATTTCAGTAACGAATGTTTTGCGCTTGTTCCATTATGAACAAGAGCACGTTCCACATTCTCCCCGAATTCTGCATCTGGATACGAACCCCTTTAAAATATCCTCAAACGGTCTCCTTCACTTGAATTCTTCCTATTCGTTTCTTTCTTCTCCACATCGAACAGCTCATTGAACGGAAAAACTGTGCATGAGATTGATTAAAACTGAGCTGTGAAAAAGGGAAAGAGACGGGGAAAAGTATCATCGAACGTATTCTGCGACACAGTGACACTTGAGAAAACCCCTCAGTCTCTTTTATCACGCGAACGTGCCGGTTTCAAAGAGCCAGGAATTTACTTGCTGGACCGCTCAACCAGAAGTGTGGAAGAACGCCCGCATATGCAAGATTTTGACACGTTTACTATATATAATGAAATATCATTGGGCTGCGAAGCGTTTCCTCTTTTGTTAATTTCCCAATTTTTGTACTGACAGTGCAGGAAAGTTTTGCGAAGGCGACATGGCATTGAAAAATTGTTCAAAAGAGAAGTTTTCGAAAAAAAATGTCATTAAAGCTTCATTTTTGACTTTTAAGGGGTTGATTAAAAGCAAAATGATATTAAGCTTGCTAATAACCGTTTAATTTTTGTTAATTAAATTATGTTAATTAAATTACGATAATTATTTGTTTAAGTTAGAAGCACTTATCTGGTCACAAATGTATGTAGACACACAAAATAGCTAAATAATACAAGAATATACAATCACTAGAAGGTATAGAAACGAGAAATGAAAGTCAAGAGAATGTCGGGTGTTATATTGAGCTAGATCACTGAACCAGGAGCTGGAATAAAAAAGTATTACTGTTTCTTTCTTTCCCAATTAAATACATCGAGTGTCTCCTGATAGCCGTACAAGAACAGTGGCATTTAATTAACGTCCGAAAAAAATAATGTAAATAATGTAATCGGAGACGTGGACGAAAATTAACGCGAGTGGGTCTGATGAAGATTTAAACTGAAATTATGAACGTTGCGGGGCAAAGCAGCGAGAGACGAATATGAGAAATTACACATCAGCGAACCGGAATAATTTGATGGAATATCTTTTAGGACTCTGTGAAATAAATTCCGTTGCGCAAAAAAAAGTTGGCACGGTTGAGATTGTAGAAAAAACCCACACGTGCTTGGCCGGAATCTTCAACGGTGGTTTAAGGTATAGAACTGCAGAAACAATCGTAGCCAAAAAGTAAACGGATCTGAAAATAAGTAGAATAACCACCCCCTCCCCCACGCTCCCCTCAACACCAACTATAAACCGTTCCTACGCCCCTGAAAATGATACTCGATACTTCTCCCATACTTTCCGCCACTTTTCATTATTTTCCCCTACGACCTAAAAATAAAACTCGTCAAAACCAACACACTCGATCGTTCATCGTTCCTGGCGTTTGTGAAACCTATTTTCGTGTACCGAGAGCCTTCCACGAAATATCTCGCGCGCACTTGAGACATTTCCATACATACCGGTGCAAGTTCAGATACGGTATCGATCGTAAGAAATGTACACATAAATCCATACGCGCTGAAAACATCCGGACGTCGCGGGCCAACCGCGAAAATATATAGGAGCGATAAATTATCGGAAATTAACGGCGGCGTAACTTTTAATTTCCGACCATGACGGAAATATTACCGTTCCATGGTGAACGATGTGTTGGCCGGTAATGGGACAGCACGCGTACAATCAATCACTGTCATCGACACGCCTTACAGCGACACCGCTGCAACAACGCTGCTGCGGCATTGATACCGTCGCGGGGGGCGAAGTTCATGCGAATATTGTCGATAAGCTTTGGACCCCGCAAGATTGCAGGTCTCTCGTCAAACACAATACTGAAACTGCGTCGAAGTCTCGGCAAGTGGGTGCAGTTGTGATGGAATTCGAAGGGCGATAACGATATAGCGTTCGGGTCTTGGAAATTGTCGAGTCTTTTTCTGAAAGACTTTGGGGGTTTTCATGGTTTTTTCATGTAATAAAAAGTTTTAAGAAATAGGTCCAATCATAGCCCTAAAATAGGATCAACCCTTTCTTTCTCCCTCCACCAGAAATTAGTTCGCTCTATTTTCCCTGAATATTGCACCACAGTTGGCATCCACGCGGGAAAAGAAATCCCGATATTTATCGTATCTGTGAAAAGAATCTATAAAGAGCAGGGTACATACTTTTTTCTCAAAAATGGGAAGGAACTTGTTTTCTCTTTTACATGTGGAATTCTACGTGTTTTCTGGAGCGGTCGTAAACATTTGCGAAAAGTTGAAGCTGCTGTGAAGCTTCGGAGTGTACGAAAAAATGGAATATACTTTGTAGGTGAAAACTGTTACTCCCTGAAATGGAACGGGGATTGGGAGTTACGTAAAAAAGGCGCTCGTAAATTTGAAATGAGTCGAGGGAGTAATTACTTGCCTGAGGTGTGCGAGATATTCAGTAGAGAAATTCATTTCGTTAGTGTAGCTGTAATGACTCTAGAATCGATCATGAATAATTTTTTATTTCTGCGATTATTGAAAATGAGCCAGTTTTTCCACTGTGGAAATAACCGTTTTTTTTACTCAGGAAAACGTCGTCGAGAATCGGTCCCTTTTTCAATTTATAACATGACTTACTATTTAATTGTAGTACATCATCCTAAATTTTTCAATACAAAAATGCTGTGGGATTGATTATCTGAAATTTGAGGAGTCATTGATATTTCTAGGAGGTTCAGGAAAAGTCTTCATTGTTTTTAAGCCCTTTATTGCTACATTTGAAAGGACTATTTTTTGTTTCTTTAACGCTTTTTCCGAAGCTCGCTCGCTGCTTTGACATTTCGATTGAGCCGATTTCGGTGCCATCTCCTGCTTCGCAAACTTTATTGAATCGAGCGCCAAATTCACGGTGCTGTAGGCTGTGGGCACCTGTCACCGTGGGAGGAATTACGAGGAAATTAAATATTTCACGTCGAGATATTTTTCTTGATATTCAAACCGATATGTTCACTCCAGAAGTTTTCTCGAGACTGTTGAGAGGTACTTCTTCTGAGTTTTAAAACTTGGTTAGCAAAGACGAAAATGATTTTTCAAAGTTTATCAAATATTTCAGATGAAACAGTCATTCGTTGGAAATATATAGTTGGAACAGTCTAAATCGTATAAGATTGGGTGAATGAGTTCGAATTCATTCATAATCATTTGTCATTCAATAAGACGATGAAATGATCTAATTTCCAATCCTTTCGCTCCCCAAAGATTCAGGACTGAACCTAAACTTTTGACTGGTAGTAAGATTGGGGAAGTTAAAAAAATCTTCATGAGAACTTTCAATGAATAACATACAAAAGATATGATATTATGGTACAAACTCAAAGTTCATACCATATCACATGTCAAAACGCGATAATCTTCCGACCTTATTTTCATATGACTACGCTTTACTTCGGAGTTGAAAGAACTATTTTCGATGGAATATTTCACAACATTCAAACTTCTCGCTGAATACATCACAGCTGCACGTTTTTTAGATATGACACGTAGAAATGCACGAAATAGTAGAATCGTGAAAGGAAACGTAAAATATAAAGTCACAACACCCATGCCTTCATCTCCGAGCTTTGTCGTATTGGAAAACCGTTTATATACCATTTCCTTTTTTTGCGCACGGCATATCCGCAGGGAAAACATATAGGAAAATATAGCTACGAAAGGAACAAACGACAGTGGAAGATAACTGGATTAACAACTCGTTTTTTATCATTAAAATATACTTCCCTACTTTATGGAGGGAAATCCGCATAAAGCCGGAAATAAACGGGAAAATACTTTCGTGAAATCAGTCCGGGAAAATTCCACTTTCTCGATTGTTGACTAATATTGATTCGAAAAATAAATGCCGGAGCTCCCTCGATTATTGGTTTTCGGAACCTAATATTTTCTTCAAGTGTCAGTGTCTTCTGAGATCACTTTCGGAACTCCTCGAACTTCGAATATTTTAAAGAAGTTCATGTTCTGGTTTTTTAACTTTTCGACGACGAAAACTTACTTTGTTGCCAGAAAATTACAAGAGATTGTCTTTCGTTTTCACGGTTGAGCAACATGATCGATTTTCAAAGTGTCTTGAAAGCTGTGACCCTAGGAAAAAGCTTTTCATCTCCATTTTGATGTTACACAAAATCGAACTTTTAACAACAAAGTGACCGAGTAAATAAGATACTGAAGCTTTGATGCGAAGTGTTAAAATTTGTCACTTGTTTTTTATAAACATCAGCTTGAATGAGAAACAATTTTTGTGTGGAAAATCTTACCATGTTTCTCCTCCGGTGAATCTCAAACATTATAACGAAAGCCTCTTATTGTTCATCAGGATACTAAATAATTGATCCATTGATAAAAATTTGTTCATAAATTATGTTCATATGAAAAAATTATATATAAGAATTGGGAAATTGATTTGTACACAATTTACGGTTTTCAATTTTTTCTCCGAAGTTTCAATATCATTTCAAAAGCAAAAATGCGAATGTTTCGAAAATTGTCGATATTTCATCAATCTTTCTCTCTTTCTTCACATTTCTCTGCCCTCAAAAACCCCCAAAAGCCATTTTACCCTCTCATTTGGCAAAGTGCTAGCGCTCGCGAAATTTTCGCCGTCCCAATTTCGAGAAGAAGTTGCAGGAAATCCAGCCGCGCGCGCGTAACGGGATAATCGTCGATGCCCGAAAATACAATGAATAACTTATCCTCCATTAATCCGTGAAATGGCTCCGAAACGTCGGAAGGTGGCCATTAACCGCACGATCGGCCAGGAAGTTCCAATTTGCTGGGGACAAGTCGACGTAAAACTCGAAATTCGTCCCTGAGAATCGCAGACTGCGGTGCAGCGAGAAAAAAATGTCATGTTGAATGGAAGAGGGATGGGTCACGAAGACATACTGTTCGGATCGAAACTTCTCTGGGAAACTTTTCAATGTGTCCAGAAATGAATACTAGAGATTTATAGAATTAGATAGTGGTAGTCGAACTCACCAAAAACTATTATTTCAAATCATTGTTGCGAGTGAATTTCGTAGTCAGATTTCACAGAATATTCATCTTTTAGTAGAATAAGCCGTGGATATTTAATTCGACTTATTCGATCTGAGAGAATATCATTTTCGAATAAATAACAAATTGCAGAATTTATAGAATTCCCAAAATTTTCTCCTTATCAAAGCCTCTAACGCTCTAACTATCTAAGCCTCACGCCTCTAACGATATATTTTCCCGACTAGGGCCTTCTTTTCCAAAAATTGGGGACTCCAATTTCGACCAAATTCCGCGAAACGAATTGCTCGCGACGTTGGGAACAGGAAATACCCGTTTGGTGCCCACAAGGGGGTTGTTCGTAGTGCGGGGTATCTTTCCTGCACACCGCTTGCGGCGAGAATTCACCGGCTCGTTCTGTAAACGCGTTTGCCAGCGTCCGTCAGAAATCGCGAAATTGCGAAACTGTTGGCGGTCCATCTGCACTTTGTGTAATATCTGTATTATGCAGACGGGCTACAACAGGAGAGAAGATGTATTCTCGAAATTGGATGTTGTCTAAACAACTGTCAACTCTATCGCGGCGGTGTATTTACGTCGAAAACAGAAACTCGCCGGAGTGTACGATGCAAAATATCGTCAATGTTGCGTTTTAATTGAAATTCTTCGATCGAACTCTTGTCGTCCTTCGTTGCGAGTTCGCGGCAACTTGGGGTGATGTTTGAGTAAATATTTCCTCCCCGAAACGGGATTTGATGGACGCGATGAAACAGCTTGGAACTAATATCTCAGACGTTGTTCGCATTTGGCTTATCACTATTCGATTTCCAGCCGAAAATTATGTGGCGTGGTAGCTCATTATAAAGTTTTCGCCCGTATTGTCAGAGTTGGGTGGACAAAAATAACACCCTCGACGAGCTTTCATCTGGAACTAGGACATATGCAGTAAGAAAGTTTTTAATTGGGTCTACTCCCCGCTTTGTCAAACAACTGCAGTTAAGTTCCTCCAGAATGTCCGTGACCGGCGATGTTTCATTCTGTGCAGTGAAAGGCACTTTGTGAATATTTTAGTTTGTTTCTACTTTGGTGGAAATTTTCTTCTACAGTAGGCATTTTTCAGGTGTTGACAATTTTAATTTCCCACAGCATATTATTTTTGATGAAGAAACTCGTTTCGGAACGTGCTTGGAAATAAGCGATTTATAGGAGATTTATTAATTATCATGCATACACAAATCTGTTTCACGTTGAGAAAAAAAAATTACAAGGGAATGAACACAAATACAAAGACTGGTAATGGAATCATAATGATCGAATGTTTTTTTAAAGTTGTTGGAGAATAAAAATAAAAACAGTGGAATGGAAAAACAAAAAGAGTACAAGCTGAAATACTGTATACAATTATAACGCAAAAACTTACGAGCTGGAGGAAAAATGGAATGACCATCAACTCGGAAAATAAAATAGAAGAAAAGAGAAAACGTTTGTACGAAAAAACATACAGGATGCGTATAAAAGTTACTACTCCGCATCAAAAAATATGACAAATCGAAATATAACGAAGTTTGCGACGTATATAAACTACAAGGTGGAAAAAAATATACGTACCTACGTAAAACAAAATCCCCCAGGAAAATAAAAAATGAACTCGCATTGATCTGAGTGGGGTTTTCCTACAAGTAAAAATTCACGCATGAAAAATTTTCTTCACGCGTAGAATTTTGCTCGCAATGTACGATCGTCGTTGCAACTTCGATATAGAACGTTTTCAATCGGACAATTAGGAACGATGTTGGAAAGTTTTTTCTCGTTTTCAGTTCGTTGAGCGAATGCGAGCGTAATCGTAAAATATAGGTTGATCGACAATCTCACGTTGCTCGCTTGAAAAGCGGCCAAAGACTCAACCGATACGAAAATTACACGACCTTCCCTGCAAAATACTATCCGATTATCGATGGATAAGAATTGGGGCTTCGTCAGGTATTTTCTTTCAAAATTCGACTAGTGACGGTTCGTTGACTCGAATTGCTGTCGTTTGCGTGGCAGTTGGGATGGACATAGTGAAACTTTTGTAGACACAATAAATTCTAATGGATATGAGATAATTCCGGTAATGTTCACATATTTCTCGAAAAATAATTGCCAAAAATTTAGAAATGTGTGGAAGAGAAACGCCAATAAAAAGTGAAGAACAAAAGCTCTGAAAAACTTTCCCCGTGAGCTTTTTACCTGGGCATCCTCGACACCAACTTTCATTGATAAACTCTCTTTGATGTCTCCATAAAGACTTGTATCAATCAACGCTAACTATTCGTTACGTATCAGTGATCCAATGGAAAAAGGCTGCTTGGCTAGAAAATTGAGGTCAACGTGTCTCCTGACGAAACGAATGTAAGCACAGAGAATGTTGCAGCTACTATAAAATGCATTACCTCCAAGAGCACGTACACCATTCTGTGCGCCGGCTGATAGAACATATAATGTCTTTTCGCGTATTCGTTATATACAATGCGACTTCTCTTTTCCCCGATGAATTCCGCGCTGGCAGACAATTTCCATTTCGCACGGAACACAACTTTCCCAACTTTTTCCCAATGTAATGTGGTCTGATCGCTGCAAAGTTGATTAAACACGCGATTTGTCGGGTTCGAGTGATCTTTAACTGTGCGCAATTGAAATAACTCACTCCACTCTCGATCCATATGTTTTAGTTGGAGTGATTTTAAACACTCGGAACTTCCGTGAATTGTGATTGGAACAAAGAAATAGTCCGCAAACATTTCTATGGGACGAATCGAAAAGTTTTTTGTTGTTATTAGCAGTTCGAAACGGCAAGCGAATTTGATTGTGGACTCCGAACTCTATGTTGAGTCGAGTTTTATGAAACTCAATTTATGTGAAATAATAGACTGCTTTTATTGGATCTTGAAAAATGAAGAAACTGCCGAAGTTGCGCAGTTAGCAATTTTTTCGTAGTAACAACAAGCGAAAAAGTGTTATATAAATTGCGTTCAGCTCGTTGAACTTCGTAAAGGACTTGGAAATCCAATCCCCTTGCCTCGGGTTTAGCCGATGCTGGCTTCTTTTCTCGAGAGCAACTATTGAGAATGACCATCGTCATATAACTATGGGCTTTCCCGATAGCGTCTTCAGAAAGTGTTTCAAGCTTCGTCTTTAACTCTCTAGAAGACTCTTTGAGGAAGTCTTTTGAAGGATGATTTTCGAGGAGCTTTTTTTTACTGTATCATGGTCACTCAGAAAATATATTGTTACTGATGTAAATTAAAAAATTTTTCATCAAATATTCAACACCACTATCTTTTCTCTACTGTTGTCATTTTTTCAACGCACTTGTCGGACAAAATTAATTTTTCAACTGTTTTTTTACTGCTCGCGAAATTTACAATAATAGTGTGCAATGTCACCGAGAATTCACCGAGAAATCGGTAAAATTCAACTTCGAACAGGATAGGAGACCAATGGCACATATTTCAACGGAAAATTGTACAAAGACAAGAAAAGTCTCGCCCACCAGAAAAAGTACTAAATCATAACAATCTATGACATTATGCCTGCATGACTCATTTCATTAACGTCAGCCCTAATTTCTCGCTGTACATTTGACTCTCAAGTTCATATTTCATGCTCTTCTTCCGAGGTTACATATTAAGCCCGATCAATTATGTTAACCGACCTATACCAAGCTGTCGATACAGAACACGCCGAAACGATGTATCGCAGGTGTGATACAGGAAAACAAAGGTGGAATTTTGTATGCGCTTCTGCAGGATTTGCGCTGCTTGTAATATGCGTTACGCTCCCGAGATTACCTACAACGCCAACCCCATACAAATTCGTGTTTACGCCCTGTATTTATACCTATTCCCCTGCAATTTATGCACCACGCAAACGCTTTACTACCGTCCGTGAAAATCCCCTGAATTATTAATTTTCTTCTCCTAATATTTCGCCGGGGTTCACTCAATCCCGATTCATCCTCGACGTCGCGAATTTTCATTGGTCGCCAGAAATGGATTTCGGTTCGGAAACAAAACGTACGTGGAATCACGAAAATTGTGTTTGATCTTCTGATGAACATTGCCATCTGAAATAAAACATCGCAATATCCAGTTTCTGTCGAATCCGAAGGGGATGAATTGCCAGGGCCATGTACGGTGTGCGCGGGACTGCCAGATATGTACGGATCTCGTTAACCATAAAACATATTCCACGTTCCTTCTCTGACACCCCCCTACCCCTTCGCCCTATCCAAATACAGAGCTGCCGTGGAGGCAGCATTCATAGAATGTAAGCAATAACGTGGATCATAGGCCGTGCCGTGTCCTGCATTAACCCTTCGCACATTTGTCATGCTTGTACCATGCATAACTGCTCGGTGATTAAAACAACGATTGACGATATTGTTGGAAAAATGGGGAAATGAAACTTGTTGAATCAAACGTTAAGTTATACGAACGTGCTCGTACTTTTTCAGAAGAAATTAGTCCAAATTGTACTGCTTAAACTATTTTCGAGAACTGATCATGAAATTGAAAAAAATGATCAATTTTTTTTAGAGATTGAAATAAAAATTATTTTATCGGTTTTGTTATTATTCTTCTAATCGCTGTGTGGATTCGTTTTAATAACTTTTGGCTGATATTTAGAAAAGACCGATACAAAACTACTTGGAATATAATATTGATTTTTTGAAAATGTATAAATACGGGGATGTAACTGATAAATTCGAACTGACAGTATAAAACACTACCTGTACGTCGAGAGGTACTAGTCCCGTGTTGCCGAAGCTATTGCGAGGCATTTTATAACAAAATTTGAATTTCGATCGGTGTCTCTTAAAGGGATTTCATCAGAACCTCGAGAGCTTCGGTAAATTGTTTTTTCGATTACTCCACGAAAATTCTGTCGCCTCCCTCGAGGAAATTTACATATTTCAATCTGGGAGGAAAGTCATGTGATCGCTGGATATTGGAAGTAATGTCGAGTCACAGTTCTCCCGTAATGGGACATTTTACATTTTCTGTAGTAAACAAATGGGATCGAACTTTTCGTGGTGTTTTTCTTCGTAGAATTATTTCCATTGATAGTGACATATTGAGCACTGTACCGCTTTTCTGAGCGTAAATCATTTTGTTAGTCAGGGGACTGTTCAGAGATTACGTAAGCTTTTCAACCAAATAACGTATCAAAATCAAGTTTGTCCTCTGAATCCTAATATTGCTAAACTTCTCATAGTTCAATAAATCAAGTGAAAAAAGCAACGAAATTTGTAAGGATTGCACAAATGTACGTCAAGTTGAACAAAAACAGCAAATCGATATGAGTCCCTTGGGAACACTTAGTCCTGCATACACTCCTTCTGACTGTCGAATAAATATGCCTGAATTGCATACAATCGCACGTGTAACACATTCTGCTTCCGGTTGTGAAACGTGTAAGGGATCAAGAGAGTAGATGAAAACATAAAATAATTTCTCATTCATAGGCGAGACCAAATTTATACCGGCGCACATTTCGTTCTCGCTTTTTTTCAACCCCTACAAGGTTTCGCGGGATATTTTTTGTTTATTATTTTTGAATATAAAATATTCTTCGAACGTTACACGCATGCTCGTGAATTTCAATTCATGCAAGGTTTTTTCGTTCTGGTGTTTGAAATTATGTACCCCGTGTAACATAAATTTAATAATTATTTCGAAAAACGCATGATAATTTTTCCTGTAAAATAGACACTGGATAACGCATTTTGTTGGAATGTCTGTTCTACGTCATTTAAAAATGAGAATCATCTATGAATGTCGTATATAAATATGTACAAAAACTTGTTTTCCCATTCAAATAAAAGTGGATTTTAGCTTGGAACAAAGCCAAAACGAAACGTAACGAAATTGCGAATGGGTTATACCAATTCCAGTAATTAACAAATGAAGGTTCGGAGCTTTACGCTTGAATAGATTGGAAACTCGTAATTCAATCTGTTTTGTACACGCGGCATTCAAGCAAAAAGGAAAAATAGCGCGCGTTGAACAATTGATGTTGGATTCCATATAATTTATCATCGCATCAAACAATCAAAAAAAGGGGGGAGGGGAATAATGGGTGCGAATTCGCAATATTTCCTTTCTTGCTAATTTGGTTCCATTTCATCGATCGCAGTATTAACTTTTTTGACTGTGTGTGATTTTTATGGTGTTTCTATTTTTATTCACGTTTGGATGAAATTTTTCCTATCTGCTACATACTTCCTCGTTTGAAAATGTTTGAATATCATCGAATTGGTTTATGCCATTTCCATTCTTTTAATGATTCCTAAATGAAGTTGTAAGAGTGTGAACGTATATCAAGAATTAATGTATTATATTCCATTTTACATTGCAAATGTGTGTATTCGTGTCTTGCTCAAAAATGTTATGACCCGAACCAGGAATGTCGGATTCCAAACTGCAGAATTAAAATTTGAATACGAATTGATATCAATCGACAGAGAGGGAGGGGGGGGGCAATTGATAACATGTCCTACTCCTTTTCTGTCATTACTAGGAGGGGAAAATTGTCCCCTTTTACACCCCCTAACTAAATACGTGACCTTTCTTTTTCTTCAATCGTGTCGAAATCGATCAATCGAATAGAAATAGATTTGAACCACTTCCAATTTGAATTCCCTGTACCTATCCCTAACTCCTTAATTCACCGGTCTTATACATAACTCAAACACTCGTGCATTTTCAATAAAGTTTCAACAGCGAAACGGCCTTTTCTCCACTTGGTTTGATGCGCTGATTAAGTATTCCCCCTGGACCGGTGCCTGATTGTACTCCCGAGATAACGTTATCTGAACATCGGAAGCTTTTCCTGCAGGCACTATCTGTCTCGAGTTGCCCGATTTGCGATTGAAATAGTGGATGGTCAGATTTGCGCCTAGCGCCAAACTTTTGTTAAGTCCGGCTTTGCGTTATTCACGGCGGAGCCCTGGTTCGCTATTTCGATTGTCGCCACTGTCGTTATCGCGAATGCGACTTATTTATTTCTCCCCTTTACCATTGACGGCCATTTTCCATTTCCCCCTATCTTTTCTTCTCTGTTTTCTCACCCTCTGCGTTGAATCTGATTCACCGTGCCAGATTCAAAACAAAAGACGAAACAAAAATAACATTGTTCGATCTTCTTTTCCGCTGCAGTTTGACATGTAGAGATATCTGCACTTAAATCGTTAGCGAAGGATAATCAGACTCGTACGGAATACGAAATGGTTCCATGTATTATGTATTGGAAGTTGGAGTTTTGTTGATTTTGGAGTATTGATTTTTAGTTAGGGTTTCAAGTTAAGTATACACGAGTAAATTCTAATTGATAATTAGGTTAATCATTATCCAACGGTTTATTTTTTGATTCGTGCAGATAAAAGTTTATTCGTTTTTTATATTATCTCGTTAAAGGCTGTTCGTGTATTATGCAACTACGAGGGAAGTATTGATTTTTGTTACGAATCTAAGAAATTAAAACTCGTAAGGATTATTACGTAAACATAGACGATTTTTTCGCCTTTGTATAATTTGTATACGTCTTGTGTTCTCGTTAAACTTTTTTTATAACTTGGATGTTCACGAATTTCATGTTTCAACAACTTTAGCTCACAATTTCAACTTATCTGGGAATATTTTCCATCGTAATTTCCCTCTTCTGACTGGTTCAACTCATTTCTCTTTTTTACTTTTTTTGTTTAAGATGACATAATTATGTTTCAACTTTCTTGCTCCTCAGTTCAACGTGTTTTACATTTATTTGGATAAATGATTTTTCGAATTGGAAATCGTCCTCTTTTCAATTTGAATGTGTGAGGGAATCGAAATTCAGTCAAAAAGGATATTGGCTCAAGTGTTTCAAAAGTTTTGCTCTTTCTGTATACTTGTACAAGGTATCTTGAAACCATAGTTTTATGGTTATTTTTTTCAGAATCTTTACACCGTACGACATCTGATAAGATCATGTGTATATGGAAAATAATTCACACAGCAAACACTAGTGTGCAAAGAGTAACATTTCAATACCATTAATGAAAGCCAACTTCGCGAGTTTGTAAGTTTCCATGCTCTGATCGAAATTCCTTCGATTTGGTAATTATGGTTACTGGCGTAACGGTGAATAATTTAACAGGGAAGTTATCTGAGAAGCTGCTATGCCGATCAAAGTTGGGTGTTCCGCAGTGTAATACAGTTGAAACTGTAAGCACAATCAGTAACAGAACTTAATGGCCAAAGTTATTCCGGAAAATCGAATCGCATCCTCGCCGGGAGTGCAGGCGAAAGAAATCGTATTGCAGTTGTTCTTGAGTTATGACTTGCACGTTTTTCATCGAACCATTGCAAGGAAAACGAACATTTTTCCCTTATTTGCAGAACCTTTTGATACATTAACGTAAATGATCGATGAAATATGTAAAAACTGCGAATATTTATTCAGGTTGCATTATTTGAAAGAAACTTCTTCAACGTTATTATGCATCTGAGAGTGAAGAATCTTGATAGAATTGAGTAAATGATTGCTTTTCCTCGTGGAAAAGTTTCGAATTTTTCACTCATGAAAAATATTCATCATTCTGTGAATTTTTCGATCAATTAATAATCCTAGTTCAATAACATTCCCTTTTGATGTCGTGTAAGTGGAACATCAATACATGGGAGGAATTTTTCATCGTGTAACAACGTACAATGGATAACGCTGAAATACCTATCATGATACTCGCAACAATTTTTCAAACTCACCGATATGAAAAACTTTTTCCATGCAAATAAAAATGGAAGATATTTTATTCCCTTCCTCTCTTTGTTCCAGGACGATGCAAAAATAATGAAAACCGGGGACAAAAAGCGACGGATACACGACCCAAATAGTAAGTAAACTAACAAAAATCACATTTAAAGTTATGTGTTCATGACTTGTTATAAATCTCCCCTAAAAATTGGACTTGAGTTCAAAGTCTCCAATAATAAAAAAGCTTCTTGAAAATTAAACTCAAATAATCAGCCAGAGAAACGTCCCAGGAAGTCACGTAATCCGGAAACAACGTCTTAGAAAACGACAATTCCTTGCATTTTTGAACCGCATTACGCGAGAGTGCGGAAGTTTCCCAATGCTCTTTCTGAAATATTCAAAGTTTCAAACGCGTGGATACGAATTTTCTCCGGAATTAGGAAGATCGCGCATTTGGAAAGTCAATTACTCGTTTAAGACCGAGGGAGTTATTCGATCGCGAATAAATAGCATTAAATCTCGCTGCGGCGTCGAGTGTCGTATGCACGTTGGCATTTCAATGTCTCCGCAATTACTTCTGTGCCTCGTAAAAACGTCCCCAGGGCAATAATAGTGGTTTCTGTAATTATCATTCGGGGCCTTTGCCTTTATACCGAGCAAAGTCACGTATTTAATACTCGGCCAACGTATTCGATTCACCTGATTCGCAATCCTCACGCGGCTTCTTATTTCTTCAGGTCACCTTACTTTTCACAGGCAGTTGGGTTCTTGAAATAAAACGGCTCGCTCTCGCCCTTTTATTTTGAAAATCAATCTCTCGATGCCTTTTCGATTTCCTGAGTTCAGTTTGGATTTACTTTAGGGGGTTCTTTATATTTCGGCGTTATTTCTCACTTTTTGATAAAAAATGAGGGGAAGATGAAGATTTTATGAGTAGTGTGATTGAATGGATTTCGAATAAGTCTTATTTATTTCACAAATTAAATATCTAGAGCCTGATATAAATGATTACGTGAAAAAACGTGACAAGTTTTTCCGAATTTTGAAAATGTTGTTCATTCTTTTGAATTTTCAGAATTTCCAGAATGCACACAATTTTTGGAATTTGTAAAATGTTTACGATCAACGGAATTTTCAAAATTTCCATTATTCTCGAAATTTAATAAATTTTGAATTCTCAATTTCAAAAATTTTCAGAATCTTCGAAATCTTTAAATTGTGAGAATTT
>JAPYZK010000265.1:0-32095 GCA_030522785.1 Platygaster equestris
CATTTTCACTTTACGGCCCTGCGTTGCGCGGGGCGCCCAGCTACCTGTCTACTTCACTGAGGACCCCAGCGCCCAAACTTCCCCAGCGCATGTTGGCTTCACGCTCGGCAATGGAGCGGGATAGGGAACGCTCGGTCCATGTAAGCTAAATGGTCTAAGCTTGGCTCTCAGTCGCTCTGTGATTAGATTTTGACCTTGATTAGGTCGTTGGAGACCCCCACAGAGTCGACTACCTCCTCCCTCGCGTCCTTTTCTTCCGCCACGACCTCGTCGCTGCTGAGGTTGACAACCTCAACCTCCGGCTTCGGCGGAGCCGCCAGCACCTCGACTTCGGATTCGGCGTCAGACTCCGCTGAGACTTCGTCGACGGCTTCCACCTTGGCTTCCTCGTCGGACCCAACCTTAGCTTCGTCGTCATCCTCCACCTTGGTTACGTCCTTGGATTCCGCGTTGGTTTCGCCGTCTTCCTCCGCCTCGGCTTCGTCGTCGCCGTCGTCTTCGACCTCGTCCTCCGAATCTTCTTCTTTTTCGTCCTCGTCGTTTTTGTCGGACATCTGGTCGACGATGCAAATCGTTTTCAGAGTTTTCGCTCTGGGCCCTGCCATGGTGTCTTCAATTCCTCCGCGGCCGCGTTTGGTTGCCTTTTTTCGCACTGGACGAGAAATTAGAAAAGACATTCTAAAACTTTGTTATACGAATAGATGGGTTTGGAAGTAACGCGTTACGCTGGAATGTTACGTTTTTGTATGGAACGATGACGTAACGCGTTACTTTAACTACGAAGTAACGATAACTTTGACTAGTTACTTTTTGTAAGGTAACGAATAATGAAATTTATACACCTCAGTGCAATAAACGGTCCTTTATTGGCATGCTCGGGCCCGAAAAACCTTTTTATTGCCTTCGGTGTATAAAGTATCGTATGTTCCAAAGGGCAAAAAGTTATTTTGGACTCATACGATTATATTTCTACATAATATACTATTACGTTACTTTGAGGTTTTTTATTGTTATTTGTTGGGAATTTCGGACGTTTTTAAGGACTTTGGAGTTTTAGAGAATATTAAAGTTTTGAAGTTCGAGGATTGAACTATTGGAATATTGAGGAGGAATAAAGTTTTGCAGAATTATTAAGCTATAAAGTTATAAATTTTTGGAAGTATTGAAGATTTGGATTTCCGGGATTTAGAATTTTTTAAGAATTTTGAAGTTCTGGATAATTTGGGAGTTTTGAAATTAGAAAGTTTTGGGATTTCTCAAGTTTCCGATTTTTCGAGAGTAAATGAGATTTAATGTTTTATGGCTTGAAAGTTTGGGAATTTTCGTAGTTCCAAGATGTTTCATAGTGTTCGAAATTTCAAACGTTTTGAAGTTCTGGGATTTCGAAGCTCTGACGAGTTGAAAAAAATTTGGTAGCGTTAAAGTATTTTGAAGTTGCCAAGTTTCGGAATTTTTGAGAGTTGTAAAAATTTCAAAAGTTCCGATTAATTCTGAAATTTTCGACTTTCGTAATCGATAAGTTTTGGAGAATTTTGAAATCGTATAGCCTTGCCATTTTTATGTTGTGACGAATTCTGTGTAATTAGGGAGTCTTAACGAATTGAAAGGTGTTAACTCCAGGATTTTAATGTTTCAGACATTTTGAAAGTTTCGAAGAATTTCAAAGTTTCTAAAAATGCTGCAGTTATAAAGTTCGTGAGTTTCGAAATTCGGTAATTTCAAGAAGTGTTGAAGTTTTGCAGAAGCATAAAGTTCAAAGTTTCGAATTTTCCAGAAATATCGGAGATATGGATTTTAGAAATTGGGATGTTTCGAAAATTTTCCAAGACTTTTGGAGTTGTGAAATCAGAAAGTTTCAGAATTTCCCAAGTTCCAGATTTTTCAAGTTAAATGGCTCGGAAGTTCCGAAATTCTGCATGTTTCAGGATGTTTTAAAGTTCTTGAAATTTTACACGTTTTTAAGTTTTGGGATTTCGATGTTCTGACGAAATGGAAAAATTTTAGGAATATTAATGGATTTCGAAGTTGTAAAGTTCCGGAATTTTTACAAGTTGTAAAAATTTTTAAATTTTCAAATCATTTTGAAATCTCCGAGTTTTGGAATGAAAATGTTCTGGAGAATTTCAACTTCGCTCTCTCGAAGTTGTGACGAATTTTGAAGAATTTGGGAGTTTTTACGAATTCTGAAGTTGTTAACTTCAAGATTTTTATGTGTTTGAGACATTTTGAAATCTTCGAAAAATTTTGAAGAACTTGAAACCAAAGGTTTCAGAGTTATCAATTTTATAAGTTTTAGCGAATTTGAAAGAGATGAAAAGTTCTAAAGAATTTTGTAGTTTTGAAATTTCGGCATTTCTATAAGTTTTGGGGAATTTAAAAAAATCTCTGATAATTTCTAAGTTTCGGAGTCTCAAAAGTTTGAAGCTTTAGAGAATTCCAAAGTTCAGCGATTCTGGATTTCGTAAGAATTGTAAAAATTCTAAAGGTGCGGAGAATTTAAAAGTTGTTCCGTTTTCAAACTATAAAAAGTTGTAGAAATTTCGGAGAATTCAAAAGAAAAATTCCGCAGTTCTTGAATTTGAGAATTCAGAAAATGTTTTAACATTCCAAAGTTCTAAAGAATTCCGGAGTTTTTTAATTTCTCAAAGATGAAAAGTGGTTGATTTTTTCGAGTTTTCGTAATCCAATTCACTTGAATTTTAATTACAGTTTTAGAAACAAAATGCATTGGTATCGTTTTTTGTTCATTGTTTTTTGATTTCCGAATGTTTTAAGCGAGATGATATTTAAATGAGAAAAGTAACGGGACGTTATTTTCTACAGACAGTAATAATAACGAGTCATGTTATTTTCTTGAGTAGCGCTAAGGGGTTGTCCATAAATTACGAAACACAATTTTACGACTTTTTTGACACCCCCTCTCAACCAAGTAAGATTTTGTAAAATTTGCATAACCCCCCCCCCCCCCCCTCACCGCCGGAAATCTTACGTAAGACTTATATGGCGAAACTAGATGTGAAAAACGTGAGTTTTTAATGTGATGTATTACTGTATTCTATAATGTTTCACACATAATACATCAGAACATTGCACTTCGTGAGCAAAGAAGACTTAATTAAATACAAAATTGCTATCTCACGGACTAGGAACTTCAAAATCGCAGCATTTATCAGGTTTTTTTTACAATGAAAAGTTCGATACAAAAAATTCTCTCGAAGGAAACATTTTTTTCAATTGAACAAAGAATGTTTTTTATTGTTCTTGACTATCGACAATTTAAATTTAATTCATCACTGTTACAAATGACGAGCGTTAATACAACTCTAATTCATCAGTAATGAAAAATATTCAAATCTTACGTAAGATCATCATTGACTTTTGCCAATTGATTTTTACCAATTTTGATCAATTCTTATTGATTCTAATCAAATTATGTCGATTCTCATCAATTCCCATAGATTCCTATCAAGATGCCCATCAATTTCTATCAAATTTCTTTGATTTTCATACATTTCTATTGATTTTAATCGATTTTTGTTAATTCTCATCGATTCTCATGAATTCTATTTTAATTTACTATCAGTTCCCATCGATTTATATCGATTCCCACCAATTCCCATTACTTTTTATCAACTTCCGTCTATTCTTATCAATTTCCATCGTTTTCCATGAATTCCTGTCGATTCCCATCAAGCCTCATTATCGCCCATAAATTACTACGAATTTTCATTGATTCACATTTGTTTCTACCAATTTTTATCAATTTCTATCGAATCCCATCGATTTACCTCAAATTCCATCAATTCCTATCAAATTCTATCGATTTTTATCAATTCTGATAAATTCTCATCGATTCTCATGAACTTCTATTCATTCCCAAAAATTTCCATCCATTCAAATAATACAGAACACAAGGACAAGAAGGTTGAAAAAGAGGCAAGTCCCATTCAATGAAGACGCCTAGTAACCCCCATAGTCCTAAAATATTCTTCGTAACCTTCCCGAAATTCCAATAAATACCACTTTCCAACAAACTTACCACATCATCGTCCAAACCCTCGTCGAAATTTGCAGGCAAAGGGACAAGGTAGCCCTCGAAGTCCATAATAGTCGAACAATTTTCGCAGTAGTACACTTTTTACATGATCCAGTTCAGTAGACTGATGAAAATATGACCGCGTACCCTGGTTCTATACCTTTCGGAAACAAAAGTTATTTTTCGTTGAATTAAGATAACATTAATTGATGATATAAAAAACACAATTTATTTGTGAAGAGAAAAGTTTTTTTTAAAGTCAATTATGAATTGGAGCGTAATCATTATATTAATTTTGTTCGACTTCGTTTCCTGTGGGAATTTTTTTTGTGGAACTCGAAAATTGTACTTATTTAGGATGACTTCATTATTCATCGTTTTTTTATAGCGAGTCATGTTTCGGATGATTCATGAAAATAATTTAAAACAATTGATAAGTACAATAATGGATGTGTTTAATTTGAACCTTAATGAGAGATCATTGACCGGAAACAAAAATGCTGGACGTTGAGTAATAATGATTTTTTTTTCGTATTACTGTATTATTTGAATTTTGAAAATATGATGAGAAATGTATAGATTTTGACGACCCAAAAACTGTTGTAGGAAAAATTAATGAGTCAAATACCCGGAAATCGTAGAATTCCGTCATCTTGGGAGCTTGTACCCAAAATTTGAGTCATTTCAAACTTTAATCAAAGAAATGATTCAATGTTCATGATTTTTATGATTTTCATGATTTTAAACTTTTACAAAACATGTTTTTGAGAAGTTTCGAAAATTATCGTTTCGAAAAATATTCGTAAAGTTTCTAAAATTTAATTACGAGTCTGAACATCATTTCCGAGTATTCGTAACGATGATTGGTAAATCGCAAAATTCAATAATTGGCAAGTTGCTACCCAAAGTTCGAGGAATTTTCGAACTTTAATCAAATCGGCAACTAATGTGAACTTTACTTAGCTCATTTGGCTCGATATGAACTTTGAAGTTCCGGAAGTTAATTAATTGCATGAAGTTGAGAAATTGAACTTTAATTCTGAAGTTTCTGAAATAAAGTTCAAAAATTAAGTTTCTGAATGGTAGTTCAAACTTGAAGTTTTTTATATTATGAACTTCAACTTTGAAGTTTATATAAAAAAATTATTACTGTACATTTATATCTGATGATCACTGTACATTCACACATTGGCTTTCATGAATTTCCATTGATTTCCATCAATTCATATTGATTCACATTAATTTTGATCGATTCTAATCAATTCCTATTGACTCACATTGATCCCCATCAATTCCCATTGAATTCGATCAATTCCTATCCATATATCCTACCAGTTTCCATCAAATTTTATCGATTGTTTTCAATTTCAATTAATTTCTATCTATTCCTGTCGACTGCCGTCAATTCCTATTAATTCCTATAAATTTCTATCGGTTCCCCTCAATTTTCATCGACTTCTATTAATTTCTATTGATTTCCATAAACTCCTGTAAATGTACATTAATTCCTATAGATTCCCATAAATTCCCATCAACTCCCATTCTGACTCATTACCATTTGTTCCCATCGATTCCCATTGATTCCTAACAATTTCCATTGACTTCCATCAATTTTCATCTTTTTTCATCGAGTCCAATCCATTACCATCAATTCTTATAAGATTCCAATGATTTTCATCTATTCCCAATGATTTTCCGTCAATTTTCATTGACTTCTAATGATGACTGTACATTGTCGCATTGACTTCCATTAATTTTTATTGTTTGCCAATTTGCCATTAATTTATATAGAATCTTATCAGTTTCTATTGATTCTCATTGATCCCCACCAATTCCTATCCATCCCATCAATGTTCATCGATTGTTTTCAATGTATATCAATTCTTGTCGATTCTCATCAATGCTTATTAATTTCTATAAATTCCCATCGATTCCCATTGATTTCTATAAACTCCTATCAATTGTCGTCGATTTGCATCAATTCCTCTTAATTGCCATCCATTTTTATCAATTTCTATCGATAACTAATCAATTCCCATAAATTATTATACCAACGACTTCCAGTAATGCTGATCAATTACCATCACTCTTGTACATCGTAATTCTTGTACATTTATGTCAATTCTCATCAATTTGTATTGATTTCCATCGATTCCTGTCAATTACTATAGATTCCCATAAATTTATATCGATTCCTATCAATTCCTATCCATTCTTATCGACTCCGTTTTATTTTTATCAGTTCTCCCATCAATTTTTATTAATTCTGATGAATTCCTATCGATTTCCATTAATTCCTGTACATTCTTATCAACTTTTATTTATTCCCATCCGTCTTATCTATTCCTACCAATTTTCATCGAGTGTTTATAATTCCTATCAATTCTCATCAATTTCCATCAATTCCCATCTATTTTCGTTGATTTCTATAAACTTCTATCAATTCCCGTCGATTTTCATTATTTCCCATCAAGTGCAATTTTTTCTTATCAATTTCTATCCAGGGATCTTGAGCCGCTTCGTTATGAGGTCCGATCCGGATCTGACCCTGTAACGCTTAAAAAGTCCGATCCGTTTTCGGACCCGGATTAAACCCTTTAAAAATTTTTATAAGGTCCGCTCCGGGTCCGGACCCAGTAACTCTTATAGGGTCCGGACCCGGAGCGAACCCTGTAAAATTGTTATAAAGTCCGATGGGGGTTGGAAAAAATAGATACCGAAGTGTATACAGTGTGTACACATTACATCATTTAGTATTTACATTACACATATATTATTTTCCTTAATTCTTCGGTGATGCTGCAATAGCAGAAAATTCATGGATAACTTAGAATATTTGAGAAGAAATGGCAGTTTCTTTTGTTTGGGTGTGCGAAGTGATTGATTTTTTCACGAGTGCCAAAATAACAGTTTTTTACACAATTCAAAAACAAAATATTTTTGCACTTTTCACTCGTTTTTTCCATAATTGAAATATTGTACTTTATACACGTGAAAAAAAGACACTTTTTAGTCTTTTTACGCGCAAAACAGTGGAGAAAAGCGACTTTTTTTCCCGAGAATAAAAATTAGGAATAATGAATTTGTTATTGTGCCACACGCATTGAGCAATTTTGAGTTCACGAATACGAAAATTGTAAACTTATATCATGCTCTTAAACTTTGATCTTTTAAAAATGCATCTTCTTGAAAATCTGCAACACTAGATAAAGATAAAGCCTTACAAATTTGATGATGTAAAATCGCAAAATGTAAATATAATCTGTCCGTGTGAAGAATTTACTTTTTCATTATGTAGACTGTATATGATTCATTAATAAATACAAAAAATGGTGGATCAAATAATGTCAATGCATAATATCAGAAATGTTTTTCAAGGTGTGTAAAGATTTTCTCAGAGATAGAATAATGGATGCATACATTTCGTTTTTCTTCACGAAAAGTATGCTATTCTCCACCCCTCTTGAATGCTTCGAAATTTGACAAACGTCGGCGTCTATAAAAAAGAAAATCTTTGCGAATTTCGGAAACCTCAAACAAACATGGGTCCTAAAATCGCTCGATGAAGGGTCATGAAATCATTCGCTGGACAGTCACGTTTTTCTTTGGTAGCGCTCCAATAAAACTTGAGTTCATTTCCAACGTCTTTTCTTATTATTGTTTTTTGCTACCAATCAGAAATACGGACGTATTTCGTTTTTGTTTTTCGGATTCGGGTGGTCGTTGCCATTATGAATATTCAGAAATTTACCAAATATTTCGAGTTTTTCTCAATTTTGACGATTTGACAAATTTAGATGGTTTTATTATTCGTAAATTCGTAAGATTTCCCAAACTTCCAGAATTTTTGGAATTTTGGAAAATTTTAAAGACGGTGAAAATTCTAAAAATTTAAAAGAATGTATAAAAATCCAAGAAAATGAGAAATATCTGAAATTATCACAATTTCGAAAAATTTCATTACATCCGAAAATTTGGATGACTTGGAAAATTACGGAAATTTTCGAATATTCGGATATTTACGAAATGTCGTTAATTTGAAGAAATCCAAAAATATAAAAATTTTTTAAAATTTTTCGAATGTTTAACACTGTTTAACATTTGAAGAATTTTTAAAAGTCAAATCATTACCGGGAAGTCTTAATGACTTTTAAAAATTCGGACATCTACAAAATGCTCGTTTTTTTTTCTTTTAATTCCAGATTTAAAAATGATAATTTCAGACATTTTCAAAAGTTTCCGAAAATTTTGATAAATTTGAAGAATTTTTAAATTTCTGATACTTGTGAGATTGAAGAAAATTCCAATTTTTCTCCGAAAATTTCACGTATTTTCCACATGGCGTGAAATTCTGAGAATTCTTAATATTTTCGAAAATTTGAATGGTTATGAGAACATTTTGAATTTTTAGGAATATTCTAAAAAGTTTGAAAATTCAAATAATTCCACACATTTTATTTAGAGTTTCATAAATGATGGGAATTCCAGATTTTTGAAAATCTTTTCAAATTTCGAGGAGTTTAAAATATTTGTCGAATCCAAAAATGGTAAGAATTTTCAAAATATTTCACGAACAATTACAGAATAAAAATTTCTGGATGCTCCGAAAATTTTCAAAATTTGAAGTATTCTGAAAATGTCGAAAAGATCGAGCGTTCTGGAAAGATTGGAAATTCTATATTCATGAAATTGAAAAATTACCCAAAAATTTGTAATTCTTCAAGATTCAAAATTATCCATATAGAATTTCGGAAAATTTTTAAATCCTGAACATTTCAGGAATGTTCAAAATAATTGTAGTCATTCTGAAAATTTAGTCATAATTCAAAATACTGCTAAATGAAAAAACGAAACTAATCAAACTAATCAACGTATTAGTTAATCAATCTCCAGTCGCTTGCTCGCAAGGTCGCGAACATTTTTTAATTGACCCCATACTATGTATGTATAAAGTATCCCACTTTGAAGATACTAAGAAAGTATAAATTATTCGCCATTCGTAACTCATTAACAATGAGTTGCGAATCGGCCTGAATGTTACAATCGCGAAAAATTCTAAACCCGCGCGGATCGGACCTTATAACAATTTTACAGTGTCCGCTCCGGGTCCGGACCTTTTAAGATTTATCGGGTCCGGGCCCGGATCGGACCCTTTAAAAATTTTTCTAACGTCCGCTCCGGGTCGGACCGGACCCTTTAACGGAGCGGCTCAAGATCCCTGTTTCTATCGATAACTTATTAATTTCTGCAAATTACTAATGATTCTCATCAATGATGAGCAAACACCATCACTTCTTACCAATTCTTGTACATTCTTATCAATTTCGAACAATTTATATTCATTTTTATAGTTTTCCGTCAATTACTATTGATTCTTATCAATTCCTATCCATTCCAATTGATTTCTGTCGATTGTTATCTACTCCTATTTATTCCCATCGATTCCTATCGATTGCTATCAATGCCTGTTCATTCTTATCGATTACAATCGATTTTCGTCAGTGCTGCGATCCATTTCCATAAATTCTGATAAATTCCTCGATTTCCATTACTTCCTGTACATTCTCATGAACTCCCATTGATTCCCATCTACTCCTATTAATTTCCATTGATTTCCATGTATTCCTATCAGTTCCCATTTATTGCCATTGACTTTCGTCAATTTCTATCTATTTCCATTGATTCCAATCTATTTTAATTAATCCTCATTAGATTATATTGATTTCTACTAATTCCTTATGATCTCCTGTTGATTTCCATCGACTTCTAATGATGACTGTACACTTTTGCATCGACTCCCATGAGCTTCCATTGATCCACATCAGTTTTCATCGATTCTGATAAATGTCTATTGATTCTCATTGATCCCCAATTCTCATCGAATTTCGTCAATTTAAATCCATCCTATGAATTTTCACCAATTTTTATCGATAGTTCTCAATGTCTATTAATTTTTGTCAATTTCCATCAGTTCCCATCGATTCCCATCGATTTCTATACATTCCTATCAATTCCCGTCGATCTTCATCATTTCCCATCCATTCTTATCAATTCCCATCGATTCCTTTTGATTTATATAAACTCCTATCAATTCCTGACGATTTGTATAATTTTCCAATAATTCTTATCAATTCATATCGATGACGCATCAATTCCCATACATTACCAACGATTTCCATTAATGATGATCAATTACCATTTCAGCTATAAATTTGCATCGATTCCCATCAATTTCTATCGATTCTCATCAATTCCTATTGATTCCCATTTATCCCCATTTCTTATTGAATTTCATCAATTTCTATCAATCCTATGGATTTCCATCATTTTTCATCGATTCTTATTCATTTATATAAACTCCTATTAATTGCTGTTTATTTGTATTATTTCCTATTAATTCTTATCAATTTCTATCAATGACATTACCAACGATTCTCATTAATGATGATCAGTTACCATCACTTCTTATTAATTCCTTTACATTCTTATCAATTTCTATTAATTCCCGATTTATATTCATTTACATCAATTCCTATCGATTGCTATTAATTCCCATTTATTCTTATCGATTTCGTTCGATTTTCAACAGTGCTCCCATCAGTTTCCATACATTTTGAAAATTCCTATCGATTTCCATTAATTCATGTACATTCTTATCAATTTTTGTTGAATCTCATCCACTCCTGTCAATTTCCATTAATTTTCATCTCTTTCTATCAACTTCCATTGATTGCCATTGACTTTCATTAATTTCTATCAATTTCCATTAATTTAAATCTATTTCAATTAATTCTCATCAGATTATATTGATTTCTATTGTATTAATTCCCAATGATTTTTCGTCCATTCCCATTTATTTTTCATAACTATTTTACATTTCTTACGGATAAAACGTTTGCACAAACGTCTAGAGGGATTTATTAGTCGAAATTATTTATTAGTAAGTCGAAATTAATTGGTTAGACGAGAATACGTGAAAACCTGAATAAGGTTGGAACAGGGTGGGAGGAAGCCCTCTAGTTTTATACTCACTTTCATAACGTTTCTATAAAAACTAGAATCATTGCGGTGACAGTAGAAATTGTTGCAGTGCCACGAATCCATCGCAGTTCGAGATCGAATTTTTTGTCAACGACCTCAGCAAGCCTGGAGCATCGACGTTCGAATCGCTGGGAGGAATCGAATACAAGCAAAATGTCCACATACAGTTGGAATGCGATCAAAATCAAATTCCCACGGATGGTTTGGTTTTGCGAGGCTGGTATACAACTATAACTCTGGCGGTTTATGGATCGCTCACCAAGAGCATAAGTACTTGTCAAGAAAACGCGAATACCGCCGGGAATTCGACTGTGTGCGTCATCAAGGTGGAAGATGTGCCAGAAGATTCGAGACAGCAGAATGAAGTCGAGCCGGATTGGTTTTTTGATGAGAATCAAGCGGCACAAGCTAATTCGAAGGTGAGTTCGGAAGAGTGAAGTATCATTAATGGGAATGGTCGAGGAACGTTGACGTTCAGTTGATATTACTTATATTAACATTGAAATCATCGATATTGACATCGTTATTATTGTTATTGACGTCGATATATTTGATATTGATATCGGTATAATCCATGTTGAAATCAATATTATCGATATCGACATCGATATCATTGTTATTGATGACGATATTATCGATATTGATGTTGTGATTGTGGATATTAACACCGACATCATCGATATTATCGATTCTGACATTGCTATCATGGATTTTGCCATCGATATCATTATTATTAACATCGATATCATTGATAATCATGTCGATATTATCGATATTAACATCGACATAATCAATATTTATATCGATATTATGAATATTGACATCGGTATAATTGATATTTATATCGATATCATTAACATCGATATCGATATTGACATCGATATCTTTGATATTGATGTCAGTATTATCGATATTAACATCGCCCGTGTCGATATTATTGACGATACTATCAATATCAATGTTGACATTATCGTAACTTACACTGGCAATATCGGTATTGTTGTTGATATTATCGATAACAAGATCGATATCATTAATATCATTGTCGATATTTTTTATATCGATATTGACATTCATATCATCGATTTGGACATCGATGTCGTCAATATTAATCATCCCCTTTCTCCCTTCTAGCGCGAATATCTATCTATCCCATGCTCATTTACATGTCTTTTCACATGTAAAACTTCTCCCTGCAGGAAGCAAGAGCCGCAGCAACGCCATCCCCAACGCTTCAACCTTCGCCTCCCCCTGACCCTCCCAAACCCATCATTGAATTTATAAAAACTGAGACTCCCCAATGGCATGAACCAACCCCACCAACTCCAAAACCCCACAAGACGCAAAAGCCCCCTTTTTCTCCCCCTTCGGAGTCCTTGGTCTCCCTCAGCCCGGAGTCCATCTCCGCCGAAGAAGAGGACCCGGAAAAAGAAGAACCCGAAAACGTCGAACCTTTCGAGCCGATTCTCTCAGACGAAGACATCATGGCTGATGACCTCCCGACTTGCATGGACTATGACGCCGAAGCTATTCAAACTAACGAACTGTTCGATCTTGAAGCCCCGGATCTTTTCGACCTTCAACCAACGAGTTTTATTGAGGAAAAACTTGAAGGAAACGCCCTGGAGAAAGTCCGGGAGCTTGTGCAAACTTTGTTCAAGTCAACCCAGGATTTCTTAAGTGTTCCGGGACAGGAGAAGGAGAGTTTCGTGCACAATTGTGAGGTGCTGTGCGCGCATCTTAATCGATTTGAGGTTCGAGGAGAGGATTTGATGCAACTGCTGGGGATCATCGAGGTAGGGTCGGTGAACGGTTTTGAGTATTTTAGGGGATGTTGTGACTTTGATATGATATTACGATTTTTCTGATCGATATTGATATCGATCACATCAATATCGACATCGATCACATCGATATAATTAATAGATATCGATATCGATGTAGGTATTAACGATATTGACATCGTTATCATTGATATTGACATTAATATGATTGACATCGACATGATCGATATCGCCATCGAGATAATTGGTATTAAAATCGATATCATAGATATTTATGTCGGTATTATCGATATTAACATCGACATTATGAGTATCGATATTTTCGATATTGACACCATTATCACTGATATTAACATCAATATCGTTGAAATTCACATTGATATTATCGATATTAATATCGATATAATTGATATTGATATCGATATCATCGATTTTCATGTAAATATTATCGATATTAACATTAACATTATTGATATCGACATTAACATCGACATTATTAATATCGATATTATCGGTATTGACATCAATATAAATGATATTAATATCAATATTTTCGATATTTATGTCGATGTTGTCGATGTTAATATTAAAATTATTGATATCGATATATTCGATATTGACATCGATATCATTGATACTATCTATATTGACATCAACACAATTGACATTCATATCGATATAAACATCGTTATCATTGATGTTGACACCGATATGATTTATATCGATATCATTGATATTGACTTTGATATAATTGAAATTGATATCAATATCATCGATATTCATGTCGATATCATCGATATTGACTTCGATATAATTGATATTGAGGTCGATGTCATCGCTATTCCTGTCGATATCAGGGGTATGACACTCGGGAAAAAAAGTGTACACATGTTTGATGATCGACTGGAGCTTCTAAGTCTGTCCACGGAGCGCTGATTGTGCCTTTGAATAAGTCGCGTGATGAGGCACGTGACGTGAACGAATGGTGGACTTTTTAAATCGTTACAATTCGATAATCCCGATAAGTAGAGAACTATAACACATTTCAAGTAGAGAAAATCATAAATTATCTATAAAATTAAACTTGTATTCCCTCTCTAGGTCGGACTGAACGTAGAAAACGCGTGTTCCCAACCCCAACCAGCCTACAAGGTCCGCCACGTCAAGGTCGGCGTCCGCCTCGCTGAAGCCATTTGCAAGCTCGACGAAGGGCCGGAAATCCTCCTCAAAATCGATGCTCCTCGCAAGCTTCTCTCCTTGTGCATGATGGAGAACGTCGCGCTCCCAGTTAAACTCTCCGCGATTCGCGCCTTGGACTCAGCCTTGATGAGTCCACAAATCGTCCAGGAGTTTTTAAATCCAGAACAAAGCCTCTACGAGAAGGTCCTCATTCTTCTGGACGGGGCGAAACTGGCAAGGCTCAAGTATTCTTTAAGCTCGTTTCTGAGGAAGATCCACGTTTACGAGTTGCTGTCTTCGGAGGCCCGGATGCTCTCGTGCGCCGCGGTCTCGGAGATGAGCAACGTTTTCGCGTACGCCCCGACGTTGATGGCGCAGCCCAGGAGGCAGCTGCCGGTGAGCGCGAGGATGGAGTTCGAGCGTGAGGGAAATCGGGATCCTAGGAAGTTCTTGGTGACTTATTTTAGACACTTTCATTTGTTGGGGAGATTACTGTACGTTTTGTGTGATCCGGATTCGAATGGGGAGATGCTAAAGGTGAGTTACGTTTTTAGATGTAACGCGTTACTTTAATTGCGAAGTAACGGTAAGGGTGACTTGTTAATTTTTGCAAGTTAACGAACATCAAGATTTCGAAGTTATGCCGAATTTAAAAGAGACTGAAAGTTTTCAAGAATTCCGTATTTCTTCAATTTCGGCTATTTAAGAGTACCGAAGAATTTTGACAAACGCGAAACCAAAACTTTGAGAGTTATGAATTTGAGAGAAATGTGCCCCATGAAGGGTTTTGAGAGATACGCGTTAGTTATGCCATTCGCGGCCACTATCGGTGTTTTCGATGCCTTCGCGGCCACTATCGGTGTTTTCGATGCCTTCGCGGCAGACGCTCGCGGCGTGACTCAAATAAAAAAAACCGGTCTGACTGGAAGTTTTTTACAGCTTTACAAGTGTGCTTGCATCTATATGTCTTTTTGGGACCGAATTGTCAGGTAATTTTAGTCTTGAACCGATTGAATCGCAAGTTACGCTCATCACGTTTTATCCCGTCATATATGTTTAAACACGTTTTCCCAAAAGTCGTGTTTTTTAAATGTTTTGGCAAGAGCTCTTCTAAACTACTCGAAATTTCAGGAATTTTCTTATCTCTAATTATTCGGCAGACATGTCGCTAACTTTAGACACGAGCTTTTTCGAAAAAGTTTTTTTTATTTTTTTTTTATTTTTTTTTTAATTCAATTTTTACAGCCTTTTTTCGTTGAAAAAAACTGTAAAAAAAATTTTTTTTCGTTCAAAAGTCTGCCGTTTGTGGGAATTTGCGAATTTTCGAAAAAGCTCGTGTCTAAAGTTAGCCAGCGTAACAACAGTTGAAGACATTTTTCGTTTTTTGTGATTGAGGCAAACAGAATCTCAAACTCTTGCCACAAAGTCGACTCTTACGTTTTAGCAGAGGCATGGTCAAGGACACTCCAAGGTCGCTATTGTTAAAGAAATTTTTTTATATTTTTTTGTAGTCGAAGGATGTGTCAATAAAAGGCAAAAAACTATTCTTCATCGTGTGTAGTTTTTTTGCAAACCATTCTGAAAAATGAGTTTTTAAATTTGGCTTATACGTAGAAGACCCCCTTGATTTGAAATAAACAATTTAAGAAACAAAATCCATTGATATCGCTTTTAGGTTCATCATTTTTTGATGTCTGAAAATTCACTTAAAGATGATATATCACTGATAAAGGTAACAAAAAAGTTAATGAACGTTACTCCCTACAGAAAGTAACAGTAACGAGTTATTTTTTTCTTTGTAGTAACACTAACGTTATCATTTTATACGTACATGTACACATTTTTTGCAAAACCCACACTAAATAGACGCTTTGAGCCCCTGAAATAGCGCTTTGAGGACGTCCATTTACGACCGGCGATTTGGTATTGAACCTAATATATAATCGTTCCTCAAGTCCTACAATTGCTCCTCAAGTCCGCTGTAAACAGGGACAATATGGATTCTTTTAGCCAACGCTCATGCGCGTTGTCGACTCGCGATGTTTCGACATTTATAGGTTCGTGGTACACCGTTTCGTGAATGGACATCCTCAATGCGCTGTTTTAGGGGCTGGAAGCCCCTATTTAGTGCATATTTTGCAAAAAACGATGTTTGCACCACGGACCCGAGGCGTGCTTTTTGGGCAAAGACGATGTATGGAGCCAAATCTCGTCCCAAGGCGTAGCCGAGGGTCGAGATTTGGCTCCATACATCGTCTCGGCCAGAAAAACTGCGCCTCAAGTCCTTGATACCAAAATATCTATTTTCCAAAACACGTACTTAATAGACGCTTCGAGCCCCTAAAATAGCGCATTGATGACGTCCATTCACGACCGGCGATTTGGTATTGTACCTATTATCGTTCCTCAAGTCTTACTTTTGTTCCTCAAGTCCGCTCAAAACAGTGACTCCATAGATTTTTCTATCCAACGCGCATGCGCGTTGTCGACTCGCGATATTTTGACATATAGGTTCGTGGTGCACTGTGTCGTGAATTGACGTCCTCAATGCGCTGTTTCAGGGGTTGCTCCTATTCAGTGCGTGATTCGCAAAAAACGATGTTTGCACCTCGGACTCAAGGCGTGCTTTTTGGGCCAAAACAATGTATGAAGCCTTTCGACCCTCGGCTGTGCCTTAGGACAAGATTTGGCTTCATACATCGTCTCGGCCAGAATAACCACGCCTCAAGTCCTGTATACAAAAATATCTATTTTGCAAGGTAACTAGTATCGAAATTTCTGCGACTTTCACGTTCTTATTGTTATTTATTTGAAATTTGGAAGGCTTCGGAGGGTTTTGGAGGTTTGGAGGAATATTGAAGTTTTGGTTTCCGAGATTTTCAAAGTATTGGAATTTTAAGGAGTATTGAAGTTTTGCGGAATCATGGAGTTTGAGTGTTTTTGAACTGTCTGAAACATCAAGATTTGGATTTCCAGAATAATAATTTTTGAGAAATTTTTAAGAATTTTGGTGTTTTTAAATCAGACAGTTTTGGAATTTCTCGAGTTCGAGGTTTTTCGAGAGTTTTGAAGAATTTTTAAATTTCACGACTTGATAGTTTCGGGATTTTTGAAGTTATAGGATGTTTCGAATTTTTCAAAATTTTTAACGTTCTGAAGTTTTGAGATTTCGATGTTTTGACGAATTGAAAAATTTTTAGGAGTATTCAGGAATTTCAAAGTTGTCAAGTTTCGAAGTATTTGCAAGTTGTGAAAATTGTAAAAGTTCCGAAGAATTTTGAAATTTTCAAGTTTTGGAATTGAGAAGTTTTGGAGAATTTTGAATTTTTCTAGCTTTGCCATTTTTATGTTGTGACGAATTTTAAAGTTGTTAACTTGAGAATTTTTATATGTTTTAAACATTTTAAAATTTATAAAAAATTTCTAAGTTTTTAAATATGTTGAAATTTTGAAGTTCGAGAGTTTCAAAATTTGGAAATTCCGTGAAGTATAAAAATTTTTCGGAAGCATGAAGTTCCGAAGTTTCGAATTTTTAAGAAATATCGTAGATTTCAATTCCCCGGATTTGTAAGTTTTGACAAATTCTCGAGACTTTTGGAGTTTTTAAATCAGAAAGTTTCAGAATTTCTCAAGTCCGAGATTTTTCAATAATTTTATCGTGTTTTCAAGTTTTATGGCTTGGTAGTTCCGGAATTTGGGAGATCTAAGATGTTTCGGAGTTTTTGAAATTTTAAACTTTCTAAAGTTTTGGGATTCCGAAGTTCTGACGAATTGAAACAATTTTGGGAGTATAAAAGGAGGTGTTCCGAAGTTGGCGAGTTTTGGAGTATTCACAAGTTGGAAAAATTTCAAAAGTTTCGAAAAATTTGGGATTGTAGAGATTTAAATTGAGAAGTTTTGGAGAATTTAAATATTTTTTAGCTCTGCAATTTTGATGTTGTTACGAATTTTGAAGAATTTTTTGGAATTTCAACAAGTTTTGGTATTGTTTACTTGAGGATTTTCATGTTTCAGATATATCGAAAGTTTTGAAGAATTTTGAAGAACCTGGAATTAATAGTTTCGGGCCTATGAATTCTATAAATTTCGGCTAATTTCGAAGTTTTGGATTGTCAGAGATTGATAACATTGCGTTACAACTCTCTAACTAACGTTCCAAACCCTACTTAAGGTCACCCGAAAGTTAATCCTCCTAATTGCGGGAACCAAGGAAGGGCTCCTGTACCTTCTCGAGGAAGCCCCGATCACCAGGATGATTCTGAAGGCTCTTCGGTACGAGTCGCCCGGAATCGGCTGTTCCTTAGCCTGGAAGCTGCAAGTCGTTCAGTGCCTGGTATCCTTGAACCGACCTTGCTCGGATTGGTCGAGTTTGAGGAAACTCCATTCTTTTCTCGTGCATTCGGACGGGCTTCAGGCGATCGTCTCCGTGCTTTCCGTGGGGGATTTCATTGACGTTTTGATTCCTCATTTGGATGATCCTGACCTTGGGGAATTCGCGTCGGAAATCGTATCAACTGTGATAAGGTATGTTCCGAAGTAATGGGCGTATACAATGATAGAAATGGGAATCTATGGAAATTTATAGAAATCGAGAGGAATTCATGGGAATCGATGGGAATTGAAGGAAATCTATGAGGATTGATGTAAATCTATACAAATGGATGGGAATCGATGAAAATAGGTTATAATTGATAGAAATTGATTAGAATTGATGGGAATGATAGGAACTAATGGGCATCTTTGGAAATGGATGGAAATTAATGAAAATCTATGGAAATTGATGAGAATTAATCGAAACTGATGGAAATTGATGATAAATATTTGATTAAACGAACTTACCTTAAGTGAAGTTCGATCATAATTATGCGTAGTCCCGTCCGGATGGAATTTTAACATGTAGTCGCGCGCCCGCGCGCGTATCGCAACAGGATTTTAAATCCAGCGCCAAAAAGCAAAAGACAGCGCCACCAACATGGCGCTCGGTGGTAGAAGCACAGGAATCGTCATTTTTCAAAGCCCGGAGAAAAAAAGATCATAAGACCTAACGAAAGGATCAGGGTATAGAAAAGAAATTTCTGAAAAGGGTTGGAGGTCCCATCTGGACGAGACTACGCATAATTATGATCGAACCTCACTTGAGGTAAGTTCGTTTAATCAAATAATTATGCTACGTCTCGTTCGAATGGAATTTTAAACATGCAGATGTTCAAACCCATAAAGAGTCTTATGATCCGTTTACTTTCGACGGCAGTGAAAATATACATTAAATCGATTTTCCGTGAGAGTAGTACTTTCTTTTTATTATAAACTATAGGAACTCAAGTTACAGCCTGAAAATTGCACTTAGTACCAGTAACAGAGTCCCGGAGCATCTCTAAGCGTTAAGTACAGTTCTGGCAAAAGCGTGGGGGTCTGCGTCTGGTCTATTATAAAACTTAGCAAAAACCGTAGATTGGCCGGTCCGGCCAGCGGCGCGTTTAATAATCTCCACTGAGACACCCTTACGAGCCGCGCATGACGTGGATGCATCGCGCGTGCTGTGTGACGAAACGGATTCGTCGATACCGCACTCGACTAAGGTAGAGCGATCCCACCTACTCAACGTCTTTACTGTAGCCGTCTTGTAAGGGCGTCTGAGGGTGATAAATAAGTTGTCGTGGTTTTGATGACGCCCTGGATCATATTCTCCGTGGCCTGAGCCTCATTAATCTTGTCAACAAACGAGGAGCTGAACGGCCATTCGTCGATGGGGGCCGCTTCCGCTGCGATCTTGCCGACCAGGTTGAGGGACGGTCCAATAAAGTAGCGCCTGGCCAGGGAAAGACGATATTGGATGTCCGCGGCGAGATGCAGCGCGTCCGCGACCACGTGAAGAGCCGTCTTCGCTTCCTGGGTAAGTTGTTGAAAGAGATCCGGACTCAAAAGAGTAGACAATCCGGACCCCAGGGCATTCATGACTGCCGCTAGTTGACCTTGGCGGGTCAGCTGATGCTCGTCCCGTTTGAGGACTTCAGAAAACTCCTTGCGAGAAAGGTTGAGAAGCCTCATATTTTGCGAGGAGTTGGGCACGTTGGTCAGCGGGGAGGGCCTCTCTGAAAGTCGAGCATGCAAAATTCAGCATCGCCGAGTCCCAGGATGTTGCGGCCGAGGGCAAGGCCTGGGATTCGAAAAATTTGTTGACCAGCGATGCCGAAGGAAGCATCCTGCCCCCCCGCATCCCCTCTTCAAAAGCGACCGATTGGCCAGTTGGAGAACCTGACAACAGGTTTCCGGGTGAGCGAGCGTAATTTGGGAAACCATCGGCTATGTCGTACTTTTCAGAGTACATACCTGGTGCAAAGCCCCGGTTTTGATCAACCGGCGGTCCCCCGTCAGGACGCTGCTGGGGTGGCGACATTGCATTGCGCGAAGTGCCCGAGGATAGGTTTCGGCGCTGTCTAACCTCAAAATCTGCGAGCCTCGAGTCAATCAAATGCGCGACTTGTCTGAGGATGGCCGACTCGCGGGCTGACGAAATGGAACGTCTCGAAGAGCGGGGCGTATAATGTAATGCGCTGCCGGAGCTCGAGGTGGTTGAAGAGCTCGAGGTGGTTGAAGAGCTCCGGGGACGCGATCGGGAGGAATTTCTGGAACGCACTCTCCCGCGACGATTGCATCTTCGCGAGCAGGTACGCGAACGAGAATGCGAACGCAATCTACGACCCGACATTTTCGAAAAGGGGAAATAAGCGAAATTCACTCAAAAACTTAATTTAGCTTAATTAGCTAAATTAATTCTTCTTAATTCTGCTCGGTTTCTACACAACGAATTTAATGCAATTCATATTTCAAAATTTCCCGTCCTGCCCCCAAGGCACCCTCTACGCCTACTGGCCACGTAACTTCATTCATTTTAACGCTGTTACTTATAAATCACTCCTGGAAGAGATCATTTACAATGGTTATTCGACAGGGAGGGTGGGATTGATCTCTTCGGACGAGACATCTTATATAATTTCGATCGAACTTCACTTACAGGTAAGCTCGTTTGATCGTACAATTATATTTCGATGTCTCGTCCTCAAGATCAATGGTAGCTGTTTAAAGCCTGTGAAAGGATGATTTATAATCAAACTAATTGACTACAATTTTATTAAAGTTCTATTTATTTTAGTGTTTCGAATACTTTATCGGCAAAGCCTGTTTCGCTTAAGATGGGTCTATTATAAAATTTTGCGAAGGTTTTGGACGACGTTGTCCAACCAGCTGATTTTTCGATGACACCCAGTGAGGCTCCATTTCTGAGCGCCGCATGCCTGGATGTCGACGCATGCCTGGTTGAGTGTGAGGAAAAAACACTCGTGTCTACCCCACTGTCACCCAAGGCCCCCTTAATCCAACGACTTATCGTTTGGGTGGTACAGGGTCCATACGGTTTTCTAGTCGAGAGTATGATAGGCCTAGAGTGTTCTTTCCTTACCTCCTTTGTTCGCTCTGTATAATCAATTGAAGTTGTCGCGACACAAAGCTCGGGTTTTTCCTTAAAAAACGGGATTGACAAAATAGGTTGCGCCCTGCCCACTTTTGACGTTTTAATTTTATCTGGAATTTTTATCAAGATAGCTGTTTCTGTTTTAATCATATTTTCAATTTTTATAGCCGCGATAGTTTGTTGTCTCTGGCCCGTGGCGAGGGCCAAAAGGGTCACCACCTTAGTCGACAGTTTTTCAAGGGGCACCGTCTTATGGGGGTATATAGACCCCAAATAGGTCAGCACTGGTGCTGGGTCCCAAGTAAAGTCGTACTTCGGTCTTTGGGGCTTTATAGAGGACGCGCCTTTACAAAACCTTTTGACAATTGGATTATTCCCGATCTCGTCGCTGACAATTAGTGAGACGGCTGAACGATATGAATTAAGAATTCCGTACGATTTTATATTTTCGAAGCACTGATTAAGGAATTCCACTACTGCAGGTATCCCTGGGTCGAACGGGGACCCCCTCTTGCGGTTGCAAAATTCCCACCACATTCTAAGTGGCTTTTCGTACTGCCTGAGGGTTGATGCTGTCAGTGACGCGAGCATTACGTTAATAGCTCCCTCTGGAACGTCCCTCCGACTGAATGCTTGACAGATACTCTCCCGGCCACCAGGGAAAGAGATCTCCACAGCGGGTGCTCGCTGCTGAAAGGGGATGAAAGTAGATTTATTTTTGGTTGAAATACCAGCTCGCAAATGAGTAATCTTTTGTAAATTGGAAACCATGGTTGCGAGGGCCAATAAGGTACAACTATCACCCCCTCCGCTTTTTCTGAGATTATTTTTCTCAATGTTTTCAAAATTAGGGAAAATGGTGGGAAAGCATAAAAATAGATGTTTTTCCAGGATACTGTAAATGCGTCTACTTTCTCTGCTTCCGGGTCTGGCAACTAAGAGAAAAAGCGTGTGCACTTTGCATTAATATTTGTTGCAAATAAATCAATGTCCGGGTCTCCAAATTTTTCTAAAATTTTTTCAAATGCTTTAGCAGACAGACACCACTCTGTTTCCTCTGAGACTAGGCGCGATTCTCTATCCGCTTCCACGTTGTCCGCGGAACTGATGTACGAAGCGAAGATCCAGATGTCGCGCTCCTCGCACCAGCGCCAAATATCCCGTGCTAGGTTTGCCAACTTTAGGAACCTGACTCCACCTTTTTTGTTCACATAGCTGAGAGCAGTTGTATTGTCTATTCTCAGTAAGATCTGACAAGAGGAAAGTTTTGAGGCAAAACATTTCAATGCATGGAACACTGCGAGTAATTCTAAAAAATTAATGTGCTCAGCTCTTTGTTTTTCATCCCACCAACCGTGTCTGCCTGAACCACCGCAGAACGCCCCCCACCCCTTCATAGAGGCGTCTGAAAAAATTTCCAGAGCGTACTTTTCGTCTCTGATCTGGTTACATGTCCTTGGATCTAGTACTACGTTTTTCCACCACTCCAACTCCTCATGCGCCCCTCGTGACAACCCTGTTTTACCATTGAAATTGTTATTGTTGTTATGAAGGGCCAAAACTTTTTGCCTCTCCAGGCTCTTAATGTAAACTGGCCCATATTTTACAGCTGGGCACGCCGACACCAAGAGTCCCACAAATTGTGCAATTTCTCTTATTTTTAGGGACTTTTTTGACAGGATGCCTTCTGCAATTTGAGCGATTTTTTGTCTTTTTCCTTCTGGTAACTCTATGCTGAATTTTTGGGTATCAATAATGAAACCTAGAAATTTATATGATTTGGCGGGAACCAGCTGAGATTTTTCGAAGTTTATTTTGAAGCCCAAGGCTTCTAACAATGTCAAAGTTTCTTTGACGTTATTTTTGCACTCTGATTTCTGTTCCCCTACGAGTAAAAAATCGTCCAGATAGTTGACCGACACAAAACCTTATTTCCTGAGGGTGGTAGTAACTGGTTTCATCACCTTAGTAAAAATATATGGTGCCGTACATAATCCAAAGGGAAGCGCGTTGAATTCGAATGTTTGCCCTAGGAATTAAAAACGCAAGTATTTTTTGTCTTTTTTCTTAATTGGAATAAGCAAGTAAGCATCTTCTAAGTCCAGAGTGGCTAAATAACAGCCTGGTGACAAAACTCGAATGACTGTTTTCCAATCCTCCATCTTAAAATGGATTGTGTCAATAAATTCATTCAGCTTTTTTAGGTCAAGAATGAAGCGCTTATCTCCGTTTGGCTTTTCTACTAAGAAAAATTGGGAAATAAATTTGCCTTCGCAGGGTTCTACTCTAGAAATTGCACCTTTCTCTATGAATATGTCAATTTGTTTTTTATAGTCCTTTATTTCTGCTTGGGAGTACCGAGGTTCCGTCATTTTTTCCTGGCACACAGGCTTTCTCAAAAAGGGAATTTCATAACCTTGAACGGCCTGCAGAATCCTTGGGTCGCTGGTGATTTTCTCCCAAGCGTCAACAAAGAACTCCAATCTCCCTGCCGTTTTTACCTTTATTGCCGAGATTGGTGGGAGTGAGAGGATTTCTTCTCGCTGCCCCGACCCGTCCACTGCTTCTGCGCTCCAGGCTTCCGGTGGGTCTGCTGGGCCTGCTTGCCGCGGGCTGGAGCTTTGTAGTTTAAATGCTTGTGCCCGGTCAGTGGCTCCATCTGACTTCGCGCTGTTTTAAATCTCTGGAACCGGTTCGTTCCGCTTTCGCTCTTGAGCATCTCCTTTGCGGCTTTCTCTGACGCCCTGGCAACTTTCATCTTTTCTCCAAAGCCTTCGCCCAGGAGAAAAGTGTCGGCCGTACTCTCCTCCATCATCATCTTCGCCGCCTGGGTAAGGGAACGACTTTGAGAAACCATGTATTTTCTTGATTTTGACAGGTTGTAGAACAGGTCAGCTCCCAGACGACTGGCTGTGCCAAATTTTTGTAGCAAGGATTCTAATTCGATCGGATTTTCTGGTGAGATCTGTAATAACTCCGTTAGACCCAGTCCGATTAGGTTGAGAATCACTGAGAGCTGGTCCTGCGTCGCCTTACGATAAAAATCTTCTTTCACCGCCGCCTTTTCTATAATGGCTTTAACCTCAGGGTTCAAGTTTGGCGCTGCCAGTAATGGGAAATTTTCTGGTCTTGGATAATTTTTGACAATTTCCTCTTTTTTCTTTCGGCATTCCTTTTTGCAATGTTTTTACCCACAATTCCACCAAATGGTCGTGGAGGGGGGGTCCAGTGGTTGACTGCTCCGAGTCATCTCCCAGCAATTTTGCGACGTTTGGGTCCAACTTGGGTTTTTCTCCAGTGTCGTCTTTTTTTTCTACTGTTGTCCCGTTTTTTTGTTTTTCGGGCACTTGCAAGTTCTTCGGTGACGGAAAGCGCGACCTTGATGAGGACCGTGTGAGGTAGGACCCTTCCCTCCCCCTGCTTTCCTCGTCCGAGTAGTCCAGCTCCTCGCTTCGGTCCCGCCCTGCGTGTCAATAAGGGGAGGGGGTCCAGTTTAAACATCTTTTGTATGAGTACTCGCCTCGTTTTTTCAATTTTCGAGCTTCTCGATCGGACCTTGTCCGTTTTTGCAAGGGGCCTCGCTCCCTTGGCTGGGACCTTCGTCGGGGTTCTTTTTCCCGCTGACTTAGTCCTCCATTATAGTAGCGAGACGCGGACCTTGTCCGGTCTGGCGTGGGGCGTCTTCTCGTCGATCGAGCCCTTCGACCCGAATCCGACGGATCTGTCCTCTGATCATTCCGCACACTTGCGCGACTCGATTCATCACGCCACGATCTCGACCGGGATCTACGGCGCGACGACGATGACTCGTCACGCCGTGATCTTAACCGGGATTTGCGACGCGACGCGCTTCTTCCTCGCTCTTGTAAGCGATATAGTTTTTCTTCTAACGCGCGCATTTTTACTTCTAACTCCGTTGTATTCGATTTTTCCGACTATTTTCCATTCTCTCTACCCGATTTATCCATTTTTTGTTAAAAAAAGGTTGAGATACTTTGGAAAGAAGCCGAGAAATTTTCACGATATCGTGTCGAAACCGCACAACGAACACGAATAAAGTTACGTGGCCAGTTGGCGTAGAGGGTGCCTTGGGGGCAGGGCGGGAAATTTTGAAATATGAATTGCTTTAAATTCGTTGTGTAGAAACCGAGCAGCTGGCGCTACTACCATTGATCTTGAGGACGAGACATCGAAATATAATCGGTTATGTTTGCCTGTACACAATAACGATTCCTGTGCTTCTACCACCGAGCGCCATGTTGGTGGCGCTGTTTTTTGCTTTTTGGCGGTGGATTTAAAATCCTGTTGCGATACGCGCGCGGGCGCGCGTCTACATGTTTAAAATCCCATCCGGACGAGACGTAGCATAATCTATGTGACTCAATATAAAATGATGGGAATCTATGATAACTGATAGGGATTGATGAGAATTGATGAAAATTGATGGAAATAGATGTCAATCTATGGGAATCGATGAGAATTGGAAGGAATCGACGGAAATTGATTGGAATTGATGGGAATTAATGGAAACAGATGAGAATTCATGGAAATATAAAACATTAAGTTTTTCAAATGGAGTCAAGATATGAAGTTTTCGAATTGAAGTATAGACTTGAAGTTTTCGATATGAACTTTTCAACCTTGAAATTTCGGAAGTTATTTTGTAGCTAAAGTTGCGTCATCAAAATTCGAACCTCACGTTTTCGAAATGGAGTCAAGACTAGAAATTTTCGAATTGAAGTTCAGACTTGAAGTTTTTGAATGAAAGTATAGACTTGGAGTTTTTGATATAAACTTCAACCTCAAAATTTCGGAAGTAAACTTCTAGCTCGAAGTTCCGTAATCAAACTTCGAACATTACGTTTTCGAAATGGAGTCAAGACTAGAAATTTTCGAATTGAAGTTCGGACTTGAAGTTTTTGAATTATAGTTTAAACTTGAAGTTTCCAAAATAAAGTTCAGACTTGAAATTTTCGACATAAACTTCAACCTCAAAGTTTCGGAAGTCATTTTCTAGCTTAAATTTGCATAACTAAACTTCGAAAATTACGTTCACGAAATGAGTAGAGACTTGAAGTTTTCGAAATGAAGTTCAGACTTGAAGTTTTCAAATTTTAGTTCAGACTTGAAGTTTCCGAAATGAAGTTCAGATTTGAAGTTTTCGATATAAACTACAACCTCAAAGTTTTTGAAGTTATTTTATAGCTCAAAGTTGCGTCATCAATCTTCAAACATTAAGTTTCCGAAATGGAGTTTAGACTGTAAGTTTTCGAATTGAAGTTTAGACTTGAAGTTTTCGATATAAACTTCAACCTCGAAGTTTTTGAAGTAATTTTATAGCTTAAAATTGCGTAATCGAATTTCGAACATTAAGATTTCGAATTGAAGTTCAGACTTAAAGTTTCCAAATTGGAGTTTTCAATGTAAACTTCCACCTTGAAATTTCGAAAGTTTATTCGTAGCTCGAACTTGCAAAATTTTAACTCGAAACTTGAAATTTCTGATTGTGAAATGAAGTTCAAACTTGAAGTTTCTGATATAAACTTTTACCTTGAAGTTTCGGAAGCTCATTTTTGTCTAAAATTTGCGGAATCAAACTTCAAACGTTGTTTTCCCGAATTGAAGTCCAAATTCGAAGTTCAGATTTGATGTTTTCAATATTAACTTTAACCTTAAAGTTTCGGAAGTTCATATCTGGCTTCAACTTGCAAAACTCGACTCCAAACTTGAAGTTTTCGAAATGAAGTTCAAACTTGAAGTTTCAAAATTGAACTTCAAAGTTGAAGTTTTCAAATTGAAGTTCAAACTTGATAATATCGATTAATGAACTTCACCTTTGATGTTTCGGAATTTCGCATTGATAAAATTCGATCGGTTAAGCGCAGTGAAATTTTCGGCTGCTAAGGCTGAAAGTATTCGTGTCAACCCAAGGGCTTAAAATTTTTTTCGGCTCTAGGGTATAAACAGCGATTTTCCGCTCGCCTCGCAAATGTAAAAACTCATAATTTCTGATCAGATCGGACACGAACTGTTTTTTTAGCCTAGGTGTAAAAGAGTTAGTTTTTTTATGGAAGTGTAGAATTGAATGTTGAAAAAATTACTTTTTCTATTATGCAGCAATGAAAAATTTATTTTTATTACCCATGGCAATGATGCTGAAGATTGCTACTGCAACCAATATTGAGCAGATGTTGACGAACTGCATTTTTCTAAGGTTTCTGAAATTTTACTTCCAACTTCTATTTTTGTTTTCAATGGAAATTTCACTCTCATTTTTTTTCAGTATATACAGTCATGTCTCGTAGATAACACTCGAAGCGACGCAAATTAATACGATAACATTTTCTCATAACTCAGTCATCCCTGTTCAATTATGTCTAATATATGGTTGTGCCTTGTAGATACCAATCGAAGCGACGCGAATAAATTCATGGAAGAATTTCAATAACTCATTCATTTTTATTGGATAGTATTTTATTTACACTTTAAAATGTACACGAATTCATATAGCAAGTGGGTTAAGTTACGAAACAATTTATTTCCGAAGTTATGTAATTGAACTTTTAAAACCTATGTTTGGGAGGGATAATGGACTGTATATAAACACTGGTTGATACTAATAATTCGGCTATTTATTCTGCGGATGCTTGGGTGGTTCGTACACTTTGGAGGCCCTGTGCCATCTAGCCCGTAGAGCCATGCTTCGTTCGTCCACCGTGAAGTGACGCCACATGGCCCAACCCGAAGTGAAACGAAACAACCTAAGAACTCCATAATTCTTCGGAACTTATGAATTTCAAAGCTTTATGAGTTCTAAAACTTTCTAACTGCAAAAGATAAAAATTATGAAATTTTAAATATTTCGCAAATTCTGGACTTCAAAACTTCAAAGTACGTAAAAATTTCGAAATTTTTAAAATTCCCAGGACTGTAAAAATGTCAAAATTACATTTTAAATAAAATAAAATACATTTTAAAAACTTCTCGAATTTCCAGAACTTAGAAACCTTGAAAATCCTGAATTTTTATAAATTTTGAAATTTCTAGACTTTGAAACTTCAAAATACGTGAAAATTTTGAAAATTTCAAAATTTACGAAACTGTAAAAATGTCAAAACTTTAATAATTTCAAACGTGAAAATAATAAAATTTCGAAATTCTGAAAATTCTCAAAAACTGAAAAAACTCATCATTTTCGGAACTTCGAAAACTTAGAAATTCTCAAATTTCGAAAATTTTGAATTTTCTAGACCAGAACTTCAAAATACATAAAAATTACAGAAATTGCAATATTTCCGGAACTGCAAAAATGTCAAAACTCAAATAATTACAAATCTTGTAAATTCCTCAATTTCAAAATTCTTGGAAATTCTTGAAAACTTTAAAATTCCAACATTTTAAAAACTCCTCAAAATTCCGAAACTTTGCAGAAAAATATTCTGAATCTGTATGATACTCGAAATTTCTAGACTTCGAAACTTCAAAATACGTAAAAATTTTTAAAATTGCAAAATTCACGGAACTGTAAGAATGTCGAAACTTGGATAATTTCAAATCGTGAAAATGACAAAATTTCAAAATTCTGAAAATTCTCAAAAACTGAATAAACTCATCATTTTGAGAGCTCCTGAAGTTTTTGAAACTTTGAAAACATGAAAATTCTAACATTTCAAAAATTTCAAATTTTCTAGACCAGAACTTCGAAATACATAAAAATTTCAGAAATTGCAATACTTCCGGAACTGTAGAAATGTCAAAACTCAAATAATTTCAAATCTTGAAAATTCTGCAATTTCGAAATTCCGGACATTCTCAAAAGCTTCGAAATTCCAACATTTTAAAAATTCCTGAAATTTCCGAAACTTCGAAAACTCCAAAATTCTGAAATTTAAAGAATTTATAAAATGTATAGACTTCGAAACTTCAAAATATGTAAAGCCTTCAAGAATTTCGAACTTTCCGGAACTGTCAGAATATCAAAACTTGAATAATTTCCGGTCTTGAAAATTCCATAATTCTGGATTTCTGAATAATTCCAAAATTCTAACATTGTAAAAACTCCTAATATTTCAGAAATTTCGGAAACTTCAGAATTCTAAAGTCCCAAAAATTTCGAATTTTCTAGACCTCAGAACTTCAAAAGACGTTAAAATTCAAAAGTTTACGTAATTTTCAATCCCGAAGATTCTTAAATTTTCGAAATTCTAGAATTGTCGGAATTCTGGACTTTCTCCAAAACTTAAAAATGCCAACATTTTGAAAACTTCCAAAATTTCCGAAACTTCGAAAACTTCAAAATTCTACTATTTCAAAAATTTTGAATTTTCTAGACTTCGAAACTTCAAAATACGTAAAAATTTGCGGGAAGGTTGGCCGCAATAAAATAGAACGCGTGTTCAAAAATAAAAATGTTTATGAACAACTTTAAACTGAGGTACAACTGTCGTTTTGAGCGCACGTGAAAAAGACCGGTGAATAGAGCGCTTGACAAATGACGGTTTCGGACTGACTGGCCCTCGAGGGCGGCCCAGCTTCTATTTATATGGTTTGCGATGGAAACTTCGGGAGAAGAATGTTCAGGATGTTGGAGAAATTCGAGAAGGAATACGAAAGGTCTGGAATGTTCGAAATAGGAGAAATAGCGTAGTGCGAGTGAATGAAATAGAATATTCGATATTAGTTTATCACAGCTATTAATATTAATCGAATACGATTATAAATTGAAATGATTTTTTCAATTAGGAAATTTCAACAAAAATTGATTTTAAGTTTATTTAAGTGCGTCGCCACAAATTGAAAAAATTGCTATCTTTCCGGTACTGTAAAAATGTCAAAACTCAAATAATTTTAAATCTTGAAAATTCTTCGATTCAAAAATTGCGGTCATTCTCAAAAACTTCGAAATTCTAACATTTTGAAAGCTCCTGAAATTTCCGAAACTTCGAAAACTCTAAAATTCTGAAATTTCAAGAATTCAAAAAATATATAGACTTCGAAACTTCAAATTTCTAATTTAAAAAATTCTAAAACTTCCAAATTCTGGACATTAGAAAACTTCACAATTCTAAAAATTTGAAAATTTGTAATTTTATAGACTTCCAAATTGCATAATATGTAAAAATTACAATATTTCCGGAACTGCGAAATTTTGGAAATGAATAATTTTTAATCTTGAAAATTCCAAAATTCTGGGCATCCTGGAAACTTCGAAAATTCCAACATTTCAAAAACTTTCAAAAATTTAGAACTCCATAATTCTTCGAAACTTTGAAATTCCAAAATTTTAAAAATTCCAAAATTTGTGAACTTTAAAACTTCGAAATACGCAGGAAATTTCAAAATTCCCAGAAGTGTAAAAATGTCAAAACTTAGATACAGTCGCCTCTAGTTAATTTCCCTCTTTTTAATTTGCCGCTCCCCTCAATTCTCGCTCGAGCCTACCCCCACCACGATCGCGCTGACCCGGTCATCCAGGATTTTTTCGCTCTCTATTTAATTTGCCGTCGGTTTGTACATCTTTCAACGTGTTGTTTTTGATCCGAGCCACTTTTTGTTGAACATACCATGTCGCCTCAAGTACCCTGGCGGAAATAGGAGTTTCGAAAAAATACCCAGCTTTTCGGGAAAATGGTCAATTTTTTTTAATTGACAAATTAAGTTAACATTCAACAAGTCAATCTTTTTAGTGCGAAAAAATCATTACATTATCAATTGGATCATTCTGAATCGAAAAGATTCTCTTGACTTTTCACGTAGAATGCGCTGTTTTCGAGCAAATAATTCATCAACAATCCAAAAATCGTGAAAATCACTATATTTCAACGGTTGTTTTAAAAAAACCAGTGATTAGTTCGGCGATTTTCTGAATTCTTTCTAATTATGTATATAAAACCTACTGTCCGATACTGCATTATTTTTTTGCAATATCGATCCGGAACATTCCGACCCGTCTGGAACGCTCGATCCATCCGGAACTCTTGACAATGAATAATAACACATCTCTTGACAAAGAACTCATAGCACATATTTTACTGCTATGAAATCCTTTCTCTTGATCGCCCCGGGCTAGGACGTTCCAAATTGGAACGCTTTTTCCAGAACGTTCTGCAACCCTGATATTGAGCGAATGAACTTTTTTTTCGTTTATTGTAAAAATAGGATACATTTATCAAAAACGAAAAATCGCTGGTTTTTTTATAACATCCATTGGAATATAGTAACTTTCACGATTTTTGGATTGTTAATTATTTTTTGTAAAACAGCGCATTCTACGTAACAAGTAAAGAGAATCTTTTTGATTCAGAACGAGCCAATTTATAATAAGATGATTTTTTCGTACTAAAAAAGTTGACATGTGAATTTTTAATTTAATTCGTTAATCAGAAAAAAGGTGACAATTTTTTCGAAAAAGTATCCAGGATATTTTTGTTCAGGAGGTTGAAAATTTCCATTTCTACCAGAGTACTTGCGGCGACACGGTATGTACAAGAAAAAGTGTTACTGAGACTTGGATCATTATTTGTGCTGATGCGCGCGGCAAATTATATAGAGAGCGAAATAAATTGCCACGCGGCAAATTAAAAA
>JAPYZK010000266.1:0-41009 GCA_030522785.1 Platygaster equestris
CTGTTTCGACGGTGAGGGACAATAACTTGCATTACTGAACGTGTCTTCGACAGTTTTCTGACAAATTGATACGTTCAGAATCAAGTGAATAGCCCCTCGGAACATTGCGAGTACTTGACTCGTAATTTTCATGTATAAGTTTATGAGTGAAATTTACGTATATTTATCGGTAACTCCATAGTTTTGAAAGAATGACATCTTCTGGTTTTTAAGATATTAGAATTTTTATTTTTCATATTCGATAATAAAATTCGTATACGAATTACATAATCATATAGTATCGTCAAATTTCGAGTCAAGTGTTATTGATTACATCATGCCGACATTTTGGTCCATTTTGGGATCCTTCATTTCTTGTAAAATCACTCAATCATTCATACAAATCTTTCAAGATTTTGAGTACGATTCTCTCATTTTCCTTTTATCAGTGTTTCCTCTTCAATAAAAATTTAATGTTTTCCAAACCCTACTTTGAACATTTTTATCATCAAAATTCAATAAAATTACTAAAAACTTGAATTTCGAAACATTGAGTCCTTCGAATTTGAAAGTAAAAACTTCTCTGAATAACTTTTGCTACAAAAGTAATTGATTTTTTTTTCTGAGGGTGTTTTAATCCCAACCTCCCCTGCATACGCCCCTGCCCATGCTATGACATGATTGAAAATATTATTTCTTCAGTAACCAAACTCTCTTCTTTTTCGAAACAGTAACGTTTTTAAATTAATGCTTTTTTGTATCGAAAGTTTTGCAATGATGAAGTGACGGTTATTAAACGGTCAAGTTTAAATTCAAAAATCGATTCATAAGTAGCGCCACGTGAAAAACTTTAATCTTTTAATCTTTATTCGACGCGCGCCTGTGTCGTGTTGACATTGGTTGCAATTGGTTAACCGTTGACACGGTTGGACACGGTCGTATCAACCAGTATCAACCAATGTTGACGTTTCATAATATTTCATAATTTCATTTTCCACATCAAAAACAACGAAAACTAAAGTGGATAAAAGCGTCAACAACAAAACGTAATACAAAGTGAATTACAAGAAAACAATAATTATTGGAGAAAAAAAGCTATAAAAAATAAATCGAAATGGCATCGAGCAAAAGTACTCGAGAAGTTCTGTTGTCCCTCGTTGACGACATAGAATTAATTGCTAAGTAAGTTGACCTCGAATCATCAATTAAAAAATTTTTCAACAAAGTTAAAGAATCTCCCTTGAATTATTATCGAATTTGAAATTCTCTAAATTGATGTAGTGTATGACACAAACTCGGAACTCCTTATTCATCTATGAAATACTGAAATTTGTATTTCATAGTTATTTTTACAATTTCATATTATAAATATAGGAAATTATATCGTATCAATGTTTGTATATTCGATACGATAATTATATATAATTTTATAATTCGTGATATCAGTTATATCAATTCAATTTTTATAGGGAAATGATAGAAAACACAATAGCTCCAAAACCGTACAAACTTTCGAGCGTGGATCATGCGCAATTAACGGAATTATTAGTGGCAAAAGATAGCGAGTTGAAGGCGATGATGAAAAAAGCGGACCAACAGGGAAAAATCAACCTGAAAATGGAGGCTTTAAAAGCTGAAGTTGATCGACAAGACCAGGAAATTCAGCAGCTCCAAAGGCAATTAAAAGAGGCAGAGCAAATCTTGGCAACTGCTATTTATCAAGCCAAACAAAAATTACAGTCGATCGCAAAAGCTAATAAAAGGCCTGTTGCTTCTGAGGAGTTGATAAAATACGCGCATAGAATAAGTGCATCGAATGCGGTTTGTGCACCGCTCACGTGGCAACAGGGAGACCCGAGACGACCTTATCCCACTGGTACATTATTGTTTTTGAAATTAACGTATTCATTTATTTAATGTACGTAGCAAACAAGATGTTGCTGAATTTGTATCATTTTTTACATCTTAGTGACAGTATATATTTTGTTGATTTCAAGTAAAACAAAGATAAAAATAACTTAAAAAAAAAGGAATTCGATACAAGTTCCAAGCACTATTGATAAAAAAAGCATTATTTCCTGATTGTTCACATCAATAATGGAATCATACATGGTATACGTGTAATATTCATACTTTTTTTTATAACGAATTAGGGTGAAAAAATTCCTAGTTTGGATTCCGTATAACTGAAAATCGAATAAATGTGTATATTTTTTTACGAAATTGTGATAATTCTTTCCAACTCTCTTAAAAATATTATCTGTATTGATTTATTAATTTATTGCAGATATCGAGATGAGATTAGGTTATTTGGGACGATTGAACGACCTTCCTCTAAATCAAATGCTGGGTTCACACCCTGGAATTACGGATCTCCACAGGGCTGGACATCCTGCAGGAGGTAAAAGATCTGAATTTTCATACTGTTCAGGATACTAGTATTCTTTGAAAAAAAATTCTTCAGAATTTTACATAGGAAACATAATTGAAATAAACAAATGGTTGAATTTAATGGAAGATACAAATTATTATTATGTTGAATAATATCAACCAGTTTTGCCGGCCTTGACGAATTTGATGACCAAACAATAAATAGTAGAGCAAATATACGATTGTCCAATGTTTTCAAACTTTTCTAAATTTTCTAAACAGTTTTTCAGAATATTCTTAGAAAAAATGGAAAAACGTGACATATTTATTGCAATCAAAATTATTTCAATTGTTCTCATATTTTTAATTTCCAAAGTTAATATTCTTATGTATTTTATAAAAAATTTCAGAACCGCCTGTATCACAAGCGAACCAATTTGCTTGGCATCCATCAGGGGAAATTCACATGTCAATGGGCCAGGGCAGTGTGGCCATGAACACGGTCAAGCAAGAAACTGAGGATGTCGAGGTCATGTCTTCAGATTCGTCTAGCAGTTCCTCCAGTGATTCCCAATAATTACATTAGACTAAAATATAAATAAAAGTAAGCTGTGTGATTTTATATGCTTTACAACTGTACAATACGCAATTTAATTAACTATACAAATAATTTATACACATGAAATTTTTATTTTTTTTCACATTCAAGCACAATTGTATTTTTGCTCTGATGAACTTATGGATTCCAAAAGAATATCTGGTAGGAATGCATGCAACTCGGAACTGGAAAATAGCGCTTCTGGAGCAGCCTAAAACAAAAATTCTGAGGTCAATTTCTGGTACCAAAAATTATTGTATACTACAAAGTGTAAAAAATGCGCACATTCTCGTCATTTTCAAACGCACTTTTTTCACGTTGTAGAATAAAATATAGTTTGCAACTTGTGGAGTAATCATTTCTCAACTCTTGTTATTTCGAGTCTCATATTCGTTGAAAAATTATTTTCCACAAGTTGCAAAATGTACTATTTTTAATTCCAGTACCATTTTGACTGAGTTTCGGAATTCGGATTTTTGAAACTTGACATTGTCGTTGCTGAAATCCAAGCCGAAAAGTTTGCAGTCTTTTTGGACATTTTCCATATTTTTGTAGAGCAAAATATTTTGCAGTTTTGATACAGGAAAAGTGAGGTTCTTGCTGTTGTAACCATTGCTCATTATTTTTAATGCCTTACTGCAAAAAGTTATACATCAAAGATTTTCGAAATCTAAATTTTCATGTAATGATACTTTACCTTCGAATACTTTGCAGATTGCACAAGAATCCACATTTGAGTATCGGCGAAAGTTTTTCAGTCAATCGACAAGCACGAACATAATTTCTCAGGTACCAAGAAAAAGATATCTTCATTGCCAATTGTACGTCTTTGTCTTTCCTGTGGAAAATTTTGCCAATTAATTATTGAAATCATAAAAAGTTAGTCATGAAAAAACAGTACTGCAGTGTTGGATGAAACGACAATCCTCTCCTCAATCCAGGAGCTTCTCCAACATTCAATAAAATATACAAAGCTTCTGTTTCGGCCCTGTTGTACTTGTACAACAATTCTCTGGTATTTGCACTGACATCCAAGTTATCACAAAAATTCCTTTCGTACTCATTGTATAACGAGAGTAACTGCGTCATGCATTCGAACAAATGTTGAGTGTTAATTACAGGATCATATTCTTCTATTATTCTTTCGCAGAGCCTGGAATCATTTATTTGTTCATCAATATTCGACATTTATGAGTGCTCCATTTTTTTGCTTTTTAAATGAAAAAATACCTTTGAGACGAAAAAACGTGAAACCTGACGATTCGTTCGAGGAGACATATACTTGCTAGTATATTTATTCTTTGAATAGTCATGTCCTGCCTAACTGCTCGCAAACGGTCGAAAATGAAATCGTAAACTTTTACCCAATTGCAATTCGTTTTTGTCGCGATTCTGAAAAACAGATACAATTTTTTGAATTAAAATAAATTGTGCTTTGCCTAGAGATCTTTTACAAACAAGTTTTCAGAATGTATTCACATTGACTAATTTTTTAATTTTCAGATATTGACTATGATTTTCAATTTTTTTAAATGGATACATTCAATTTCCTTTTTGGATTTAAAATTCATGAAAATGGAAGTCAATAATTTTACAATTGAGCTTCCTTAAGATTGTATTAGTGTGCTTATAATTTTGAAATTTTCAACTTCTAAACTTGTAGGATTTTGGCTTTTTGTTTTCGAACACTAATTAATTTTTGTATTCCTTGAGAATATGAATGGAAATGAAAAATTTTGTTCTTTTCCATAACTGTGAAAAAAAAGTGTTCGGAATTTTTTTCATTTTTCAAAAAAATGTTTACTTTGTAAATAAATAATGTACTGTGATATTGAGAACTGGCACAGGTCTCAATTCGCTGAGGTCGAGCATTTTTTTTCCAGCTGCAGGCCTTTGAAAAGATTTAACAATTTTGGCAGGGTCGGCTTTTTGTTTTTTTGTGCGATACGCTGTTGATTCGTCAACTTCGAATTCATGCAACAATCCTTCTTTTTCTCGCCTGGAAAAGGTGTTGACAAGATTTGAAAAAAACATTTAAAAATTGTTATTGATTTTACAAAATCGTACATTCGTCTTTCTTTTTCAGGGCACATTGCGAGACACGTGCCAACTAAATTTCTTTCGGGAAATTCAGTCATGGCTATTGCTTCGTTTTTTCTGTAAATGAAAAAATTTGTTATGTTTATTTAATTTCTTTGTCTCATTTACGGACAATGTAACAAATAGCAAATACCTTATGATTGCTAAAAATTGCACCAGAAAAGTTTTGCAATTTTGCAAAGACTGATTAACAATTAAAAGCAACTGCAAAAAAACAAATACACAAACAAAAACATTCGAAGATTATCAAAACATAAACACTGATAAGCAGGTGTGAAAACCAATTAGAAATCATTAGAAATCCGCCATTAAATAAAACCGTTGCAAGATAAGTTTTTGTTGTTATCCAATGTGGCGGAAAATATGAACAACGCCAATTTCACAGCACTCCTTTGGATCAGATGTTTTTTGGCGTTATCAAAAGTAAACAATATAGCGTTTGGAATGGTTTGTAAATGACAACTGAAAAACATTCAAATAATATATCAATGTGTTCTTCAAATAATGAATTCGACATTAAGACGTGAAACGTCGTGTTTATGATTTTTCGGAGAATGCCGATTGGAGTTTCGCGTTGAATGTTGCACACGGCCATTCGCAATTTCCGTGCTGGATTTATTGTTCTGTTGAAACATTCGCTTTGTTATAATACAAAGCGCGAATCACGCAATTTTTGCATTTCTAGCTCGAGAAATAGCAATACAATGAGAGTTCTCAACGTTGCCGAAAAAAATGATGCCGCTAAACACATCGCCGGGTTTCTCGGGCGAGGAAATTGTCAGAGAGTGAGATTTTGTTTTCAAAATTTTGTAATTTTAGATTGAATAACATTAATGGTTTTTTCCACTATTTTGATCATATTGATGATGTGAACATTCATTTTTGTTTTCTCATTGGGGATTGTTTTATTTTAATTTGTAATATTTGAACTGAATTTTAACTCATTTAATTTCACTTGAAATTTTGTGTCATTCAAAAAACTAACATCAAATTACTGAAAAGTTTTAACTGAAAATACCGAATATCCGAGATATTGAGGTCCAAATGTACATTTTTTCATAACTTAGGATTTTTACTATTTTTAAAAATTGGTGGAAAAAACAGTTGATGATTGAGAAAATTTAAATATTTACCAAAATGCAGATCTAAGTGTTTGATAATTCAAAATTACAAAAATAGGTAAATAAATCAGCTGTACAATATATCACTATATTGTTCTAATAAATTTGTTTGATAAAATTCTTTCGTCCGAATATTTCAAAATCGCTTACAAACATTGATGCAAAATTTTATTTGAAATACTAAACATTTATTGTAATCGATTTTTTATCTGTTGTTATTGTTTTCAGAAAGAAGGATTATCAGTTTACAACAAAATATACCAATTCAATGTCCAATTATGGAACCAAAACTGCACCATGTTGATGACCTCGGTTTCGGGGCACCTTTTGGGCTATGATTTCAATGGTTCATATAGGGGTTGGCAGTCTTGCAACCCTGTGAGCCTTTTTGATGCACCTGTCATAAAATCCTGCCCAGAAAATTTTAAAGACATAAAAAAAACTCTTGAACGCGAAATCCGAAGCTGCGAAGCATTGATTATCTGGACAGATTGTGACAGAGAAGGGGAAAACATCGGTTCTGAAATCGTTCAAGTTTGCAAAGCCGTTAAACAGAATATTCGAGTATATAGGTATTGCCTTTATTCCTAAAAAGGTCCCATGTCTTTTAAAAATAAGTTCTCATAATTAAAAATTTTCAATTTCTCTGAATTTTATAAGTCTTGTATTTTAATGCTGTCAATTTTTTAGACAGCGTTTTTTAATTTCAGTATTTTAAATTCATTGTTGAAATTTCATGTAATTTCTGTTTTATATGATAGAGCATTTCACTAGGATCAATTGAGATATTCTCTAATTTTTGAAATTCACTTATTTTTAACGATTTTTAATTATGATAATAAATTTTGTGTGCGAAATTTGCGATACACTTCAGTTCGACTTTTTCACAGTTTTTTGTTTTTCATAAGTGTTATCATACAAATGACAAATATAAACTTTTCCACAATTCATAAAATTAACTTTCAAGTTATCTCATTTCTGAAGTATTGTCATTTATCAATTTTTTTATTTCTCGGTTCAAACTATCAACATCTTGATTTCAAATACTTTAAAATTTTTAAACAATTACTTGATATTATTCCAGAGCCACGTTCTCCGAAATAACATCCGCCTCGGTGCACAGAGCACTGCACAATTTAGGCCAATTAAATGAAGCCGTCAGCAGCGCCGTCGACGTTCGAAGCGAGTTGGATTTGAGAATTGGAGCAGCTTTCACCCGTTTTCAAACCCTTCGATTACAGAAAATTTTTCCCCAAACTTTGGCCGAAATGCTCATAAGTTACGGGAGTTGCCAGTTTCCGACTCTAGGATTCGTCGTAGAAAGATTTCTCGCCATTGAGAGATTCGTTTCTGAACCATACTGGAAATTAGTGGTTTTTGACACCAGGGAGGATTTGACAGTGGAATTTCATTGGTCGCGAGGGCGTCTTTTCGAAAAATTACCTTGCCAAGTTTTCCTGGACATTTGCCTGGAAAACCCTGAGGCCACTGTCCAAAAAATCGTGTCTAAACCTAAGAGCAAGTGGCGACCTCTGCCTTTGGATACTATTGTAATTATTCGTTTAGTATAATAAAATATAAAGAAAAATCCATGTTTTTTGATGTTTTTTGATGTTTCCAGTCAGTTTTTGTTTTCATTAGCAGTTGAAATGTTTTTTGCGAGAAAAAAATCCACCGAGCCGGGAATCGAACCTAGGACCTCCCAATTTCATGTCGGGCTCCCTAGAGCACCCAACATGAAATTGGGAGGTCCTGGGTTCGATTCCCGGCTCGGTGGATTTTTTTTTTACATTTTAATTGCTAACTAAAACAAAAACTGACTGGGAACATCGAAAAACATGGATTTTTCTTTGAATCAACAACCCAGTGATTAAAATGAACGTTTTCAAAACAATATAATACAGTTTTCGAAATTGTGATTCATAATCACAGAAATAAGGGAATTCCAGGTGACAAAGTTGGAGGGAAAAGAAATCTCATGAAATTGATAATCGGAAATTTGAAATCGTTTTAAAAATGCATGAATTGAAGTGATCAAATAAGGAGACAGAATTTTTTTTTTTTTTTTTTTTCAATTTCTAACATTTTCAATAATATAGATAATTACTACATTTTTCTCATAGGAACTGGAAAAACAAGGTTCTCGAAAACTACGCCTGAACGCGAAAACGACGATGCAAATAGCTGAACGTCTTTACACCCAGGGTTTCATAAGCTACCCAAGAACAGAAACCAATATTTTTCCAAAAGAAATGAATCTCGTTGAGCTTGTAACACCACATGCAGAGCACCCAGCTTGGGGAAATTTCGCCACTCGATTGCTCCAGGAAGGCGTGAATCCTCGACAAGGAAAAAAAAGCGACCAGGCCCATCCTCCGATTCACCCTATTAAGTTCACCAATACTCTTCAAGGTGAATGAATGAATTTTATTGTCGCAGTTCAACTAACATTCAACTCAGATCACGTCAAACTTACATGACAACTAATTTTAATTTTCATTGATGCGCATTATTTCGGGAATGTTTGTATTAAAAAAAAGTCAAGTTAACAAATTTTTAAAATATAAATTACAAAAATATTGAATGTGAAATTGGCAAATTTCGATATATATAGTAAATCTATAATTGTGGAAAATTATTCAGTAAGAAAAATGTATATGAAAAATGTGCAATTTTGAAATATCAAATGGAAGTTTTTGAAATTATGAACATGGAAAATTGTAGTCTTGAACTTGAAAAAATTGTATTGGGAAGTTCTAAAAATGAACGTTTGAGATTTGACATGATTTCTAACAACTTTAAGTTCATTTCTGATTTTAAAGAAAACACATGAACATATTTTTAAAATAATACTTGAAATTCAAATGGTATAAAACACTCAAAAATATAATAATAGAAATTTGTTACATTACTGGGGAGCCAAAAGTCAACAAATTGCGTTATACTTAACATGTGAACGACCCCTTACTTCATATAAATTGAAAATTTTTTCAGGTAACGAAGCGAAAGTGTACGAATTCGTGGTTCGCCACTTTCTTGCCTGTTTGTCGAAAAACGCAGAAGGTTTCGAAACGATCGTGGACATCGACATCGCCGGGGAGAAATTCACGACCACTGGCCTTCAGATAATCGAGAAAAATTATCTTGAGGTTTACATTTACGAAAAGTGGAACGCAAAAGAAATTCATATCTACCAGGAGGGCCAGAGATTTCAGCCGACAGAGATAACCATGCACGAGGCGAAAACCTCGCCACCAAATTTGTTGACCGAGGCAATACATTTTTACTCGCGTACTCATTTATGGAGTCGATCAGGAATACATTCCTTGATGAATTTTTTATAGTTTTAAAAAATTGATCAAAGTTACCGAAAACTTGATGGGGAATTCCCGAAAATGTTCATCCTGAAACAATTTTTGTAAAAAAAAAGCATAATCTTAATAAAAAAATACTTACAGGCGGACTTGATCGCGCTGATGGACAAGCATGGCATCGGAACCGACGCCACGCACGCGGAACACATTGAAACTATAAAATCCCGGCATTACGTCGGCGTCCAGGACAACAAATATTTGATCCCTGGAAAATTGGGAATCGGATTGGTCATGGGATACGACAACATGGGCTTCGCCATGTCAAAACCGTTTCTTCGGTCGGAATTGGAGAGAGATTTAAAAGGGTAATTTTTTTCCAAATTTTTTAGCGTGCTTAATTTGTATTTTTTAAATTTATTTCATTTTGTATGTATGTTTTATGTATTTTTTACATCAAGTTTTAATCAAATATGCAAATATTGAAGTTTCCATTTCAAACTTTAGGATAAAAATATCGACTTTTTTCAATTATAAATTTGAAAACTGAATGCCCTCGACAAAATTGTAAGTTGAATTCCACATTTTCAAATTTCTCTGTTCCATAAAAGTCGTGATTTATGCAATTACATAACTAAGTGAAATTATTTTAATCACAAAAAAATAACAAAAATCGTAAAATCATTTGCCATGTATTTTTCTGGCATATTTTATGATACTCGATGTATTTTTTTAGGATCTGCGATGGCCAAAAAGATCCAAGAGAAGTTTTGACCAGTCAAATCGACAAATATCGCGAAGTTTTCAGAGTAGCAGTAGAAAGAGCAAATTTATTGGATGGAGCTCTGTCCCAGTACCTTGACGAACAACCTACAAATGCAGGAAATTTGCCTGACCCTGTGATGCCTAACAACATCGTCTGTTTCAAATGCTTCAAATGCGGATCGGACATGACTTTAAGGGAAAAAAGACAGGGCAATACGAAATTCATCAGTTGTATGTCTTATCCGGCCTGCAAATCTTCGGTTTGGTTCCCTGAAATCGTGGAAGACGTCGAAGTTTTGGGCGAAAATTGTGGAGAGGTAATTGATGAAAGTTTTTCGGAATTTTTCACTGCATTTTAATTTTTGCATCAAAATAACCTCATTTTTCTCATTACTTAATCAAGTCGAACAACAAATCAACCTTCTGATTTTGAATCTTTGTTATAATTTTTTACAGTGCAACAAGATAAAAAAAATGAAATTCAAGATCAAAAGAAACGCATCACTTGTTTTTGGCACGAACTACGAAGCCTGCATTAAATGCGACACAATGTTCGCTGAGTCTATGAGCATCAATGCAAATGTTTTTCAACCCCCTGGACCAAACGCTACTCAAAATGTGCCAAATGCTCCAAGTAGAACTCAGGGAAATAGAATGACACAGAATCTTCAAATTGTAGCGAGACCGGCTAATCCTGCGCCGAAACCACAAATGTCAAATTGGAACACGAACAGTCGAACTGGGAATTCAATGGCAGGTAATTCAACCATGAACCCGCCAAGTCAAACTCAACCATGGAACAATCCGAGGAGAAGCCGTCCACCTTCGCCTCCTAGTGGGAAAGGCAAATTTGGGAACAGACCTGATACGGATGACGATACCGTAGTTTGCGACTGCCATGAAAAAGCCGTGCAGTTTACAGTTAAAAAAGATGGACCGAACAAAGGTAGAATAGCGAGTGGATTTTTCTGGGAGTTTTTTCGACGTCAGTGGTTTAGGCGCCAGTGACACCAACATTTCAAATTGTTGATTAAAAAAATGTTACAGGACGTTTATTCTACAAATGTGCAAAGCCACAGACGGAAGGATGTAAGTTCTTTCTTTGGGCCGAGGATTCCGCAGGTTCCAGATCAACGAATTCCACAAATTCTTCTTGGGGAAACAGCGCAAACGATAATTCTGGAAACTGGGGTAATTCTGGAAATCGGAGTCAAAATGCGCCAAGTAGCTCAAACTGGGGTAACACGAGCAGCAACTCAGACTGGGGTAACGCGAATAGCAACTTAAACTGGGGTAACGCGAATAGCAACTCAAACTGGGGTAACGCGAATAGCAACTCAGACTGGGGTAACTCAAGCTGGGGTTCGACGAGCAATGCCCCTTCGAGCTCGGGTAACGCTGAGCACTGCAATTGTGGAGAACTAGCTAAAAAGTGAGAGTTCATGCAAATTTTCGTGATTTATAAAAAAAGAAGTTTTCTATGCATTCTATTTTCTTGATTTAATTTTCTATGAATATTGATTTTTATGTATTTTGAAGATTTTGACTGTCTGTGATGCTTGAACTTACTTAGAAAATTTGGTAAATTATCAAGAATTGTTAATCGATTTATATTAGTACATCATAATTATTCATAGTTTACAAAAAATAACTAGAAAATTTCTAGACAAGACTATAAAAAAAATCTGCGAGTGATCGCAAAAATCCTATTTTATATTATTCTTGATTTTTTCGAATATTATTACGAATAATTTATTGAAGTTTATAAAATACAGAAAAAATTTAGCATTCTTAATTTCAAAAATGTGGATATTTTTTTTGAACTATTTTTATGTTTTCACCCTACCGGATAAACATATATCCTAAAATAGTCTTTATTAATCGTTTGAAACTCGTGTAAAGTATTTTAAAGTAACTTGACTCAAAATATGTTGATTCCAGATTAACGGTCCAGAAGAACAATGCTAATAAAGGGAGGCAGTTTTATGCGTGTCCCAAGGACCACAGTAGCGGACGTTGTAACTTCTTTAAATGGGCGGACGAAAGAGATGGCGATGGTGGCGGTGGCGGCGATGGTTGGCAACCGGGACCAGGACCAGGATTTTCTGGGGGTCAAGGAAGAGGAAGAGGAAGAGGCGGAAATAATGGAGGAAGGGGTGGAAACAGTGGAGGAAGAGGTGCAACCAGGAAGCCTCGTGCACCTGGTGCGAAAAGGAAGTGCGGAATTTGTGGCATGGAAGGTGATTAACAATAATATACAATTACATATTGAAATTAGGGCTGTGCGATTAATTAATCAAAATTCCGATTCATTAGGAATTCAACTAATGAAAATCCTTAAATAACCGGTTAATTAGGATGGTTACTAATAGATTATTTTATACATTCAGTTATTTTAATGCGTTTTGTGCAACTTTTTGATACATCTACTTTAAAATTGTTGAATGTGTACATAGATAATGTTCTCAATTTATGATTTTTAAGTTCTGAATAACTTCAGTTATCACTTTTGAAAATTTTAAAATAGTTGAATGTGAATTCGAAAACTCAAGTTTTTGATTCCTGATGCTCAACAACTGTTAACATTGTGGCATTGAGATAATTCGAGACTTAATTGACATAGGTCTTTTTATTGAATTAAACTTCAGAAGTCTTACATGTTCCAATCCTTGAATTCATATTCTTCAATACTTGGAGATACAATGCTTAATTCGCCACTTTAAATTAAGAGTCTGTTTAATCCTTGGATGTAACTGTTCAGAAGTTTCCGAAATGATTTTCTGAAAATTTGAGACTAACATATTCTATGTCGAATTTCATGTGTTCAAATCTGAACTCGACAATTTCTGTTTCGTATTTTGAAGTACATACATTTTCGAGTTTTTGACTTTTTTATCCTCAAAATTTTTATTTTCAAAACTTCTAGATTTAAAAACTTGGATATTTGAAATTAATGTTCGAAAGCGAAAATATTTAAATGACAAAAAATGCGGAGTTTGGCAATTCAAGCATCTAACATGTGAAATTTTTTTTTTATGTTGAAATTCTAATTTTTTAAGTAAAATTTTCATGCGTTTGATTTTTTTTATTACAGGTCACACAAGGAAAACTTGTCCAAACAACGCGATGGATTAACGCTGATGTACCTAAAATGTGAAAATTCTTCAAAATCATATAAATTAAGTTTTTGTATATACTTTCGAAATTGTTAAATTTTTCTTTATATAATTCATTAACTTGATTTTTTTAAAAAAGGTGTTCAATGTGTGTTGCTTTGTCAGTTTGATTAACTGAAATTATAAGAATAATGTGATATATAACAGTTTTCGTCGAAAGAATCTTATAATTGTTGATAAGTCATAAGTGCCATTGTGCCTTTTGTGGTGTAATGATTGTAAATACAGAAAAATATCATTTTTCAGAATATTTGGGTTATTTATTGTGACTTGATTCTTTGCCGGTAATATTTAGGAGTTTAGTAAAGTTCGATTAGAGTGACGCGATGCAACCTATACGCGTGCTATAAATTAAAATGTACATGCAACTTCTACATTGAGTTACTATAAATAGAGAGTGTGGCTATCGGACGCAAATTTTTGATTAGCTGGAACCAAAAGCTTGACCCAAAATGGCGGCTCATTTTCTCTCATTTAAAATTTGAATTTTGCTTGAAGTTGGCTGCATTTTGATTGAACAACGTTATATTTGCACATGGGCAAAATATAAAATGATTTTTGAATCTGTGGATGAAAAACTATTTTCTAAAACAATAAAATGTAATTCATGATGCTAATGTAGATCAACAATAATTTTTTCTCGTTTTTCTCTTCAGCCGAGTCTGATGTGTTTGCCAACTTCAGTTTGTTTCGGTTTCAGCCAGTCCACAGTCAACTGTCTCCAACTGTTTCCAACTGTCTCGTACAGTCATTAATATTGTTTCTGCAAAATCGAGCAAAAAAGCATACAGAAAAAACCTCTACTCGATAACGTAAGTCCTAGTTTTATCGAATCTCTTACTACAAAAGTTCGAACAAGATTTTCAATAAATCAGACTTGGTTTTTGCACAAATTCGATTTCGGCGTTGTGAAATTTGAGGTTAGGTTTTTGTAAGCGAAAATTCACATGCATAGATATTTTATATTTTCCTCAAGCGTTGCACAAAAACCTTGAATTTAAATTGAATTTAAATTTTTCTAGCTGATTCAAAAGTTATCCAGTAATGTCATTTTAAAACAAAACATTATCTTGCAGTGACGGAATTTGCACAATGAAACCAATCGTTAAACAAGCGATGGAAATTTTGGAAAAAGACGGCCAAAAATTGTCTCATCTTTGTGATCAGCGGAAGAAGATTAAAAAACTATTGAAGCATGGAAGATTTTGGAGGGGTCCGGAATTGGAATGAGCTGCTCTTGAAGGGTGTTCTGAGTCAATTGGATGAGGATACTATCACCGAATGGGAAATGTATAAGTCACTGCGATCAGTGAAAAACCCTTGGGAAAATTTTGTTAGCCAGTTTTTGAGGAGGCGATTATGGGACCCAGAAGTTCGGATGCGGACTGATTGGCTTGGCAATTCCGATAAGGAATCTCGTGACCCTTCTATTGTACTCTGTGCCTATTGTGGGAAAGAGGCCATTGTGTACGATTTCTTTTGTAATTTTTTATTTAAAAAAAAATTACTTTCTGGGAAATTCCAATTTGAAAATTGATTGTAATGGCTCATGAGTTTAAGTTTGTACGACCATGTAATGCTCAAATGAATTCGAGTTCATTTTGACTCTTTGATAGTAAAATCCTCAATTCAGAGTCCAAAAACCTCGATAAATTTTGCATTATCACATTTTCAAATGCTCAGATTCAAAGCCTTTTTTTTCTTCAGATTTTAAATTTTCCAGTTGAAATTTTTTGATTGATAATCATTAGCAAACATTCCCAGGTCCGTGCGCAGGATTTGCTCGAGGGGTGGGGTTTTGGCTTGTTTTATTCGAAATTTGATTTCCAGCTTTTTTCATTTCAGTTATTGCAAAATTCTGTTATTTAGTGATTTTCATTTTCGGATTTCATGCTTTTTGAATTTTTGAATTCAAAAAGCTATTTTTGATAATTTTCTATTTTATTCTATTTTCCAGTTATTGAAATGAAATTTTCGATTTTATCTATTTTGAAAATTTGCAATCATGGAATTTTAGAATGTTCATTTTTGAGTCTTTTATTTTTGTAAATTTTGGAGATAGAAATGCAAGTTTCTTAGTAATTTCAGAGTTTTTTGGGCTTTGAGAAAATTCTTAATCATGTAGATTTTTCAGCAAGCGAAATCTTGGGAGTTAGACATGTGCAATTTTGAAATTTTGCATGCTTTTGGAATTTACGAATTGGAGTGTTGAGAATTTTTTCAGTTATTCCGAAATCCCGGAACTTTTTCAGAGGTTTTTTCAGTTCACTGTAGACCGTTGAATTTTTCAGTTTTTCGAATGAAAATTGGGATTTAATGTATTTTGAACATCTGAAATTATATAATTTGGAAATGTTCGATTTTGTATCTTTAATTTTCGGAAATTTTGGAGATGAAACCTAAAGTACATCAGAAATTGTAGAGTTCTGTGGGATTCGAGAGAATCCTCAATTTCACAGATTTTCAAAAGGGTTCAATAGTTACGGAAGTTAGAGATGAAAAATTCTGAAATTTCGTGTGCTTTTGGAATTTTAGAATGGGAGTGTTGAGAAGTTTGTAAATTAATCCGAAATTCCGAAGTTTTTTCAGGGATTTTTCCAATATGTTGAAGATTGTTCAATTTCTGAGTTTTTAAAATGAAAACTTCGATCAAATGTATTTTGAAAATTTTCAGTCATGAAATTTCAGATCGTTTAATTTTGCGTCTTTTATTTTCGGAAATGTCGGAGATCAAACTTCAAGTTTCTTAAGAATTTCAGAGTTTTATGGGATTTTAGAGAATTTCTGAAATAAAAGCAAAAAATTCATTTCTGCCAATGGGAGAGGTTCGAACCCCAAAAACCCCACCTTGCGCACGCCCCTGAAAATTCCTCATTATGAAATATGAAGATGCAAAAACAGAGACAAAAACTTTGCTAAAGTCGCTGTTTTCAAGTGTAATGAATATCGATGCACAAATAGATGTTTCAGATTTTTTTTTTTTTCAGACTGGAAGTGAAAAAGCGCAATCATAACCGTGGGAGGCGATTCCTCAAATGTCCAGATCAACACAGCGACGCTTGCGGATCATTCTTTCAATGGGGAAACGAGTATGATCACTGGTCCGATGAATATGAGTGAAGGTCTCAAAATTTAATTTATGTTGTTTAACTTTGATTAAGAATTAAGAATTTTTCATGTTCGTAGTGTGAAAAAACCAATTTACTTCCAATAGTCATTTTTTGATCTGATTATAATAGTTAATCAAACAAAATACTTGGCTATTTTGTGAAAAATCAAAACGTCACGAATTCCAATACGATAATACGTTTTTGTGTGAAAAAAAGTTTCTGCAATTTTTTCCTTAATTTTTGTTTCATTTTGAATTAGAGTTCAACAATTGAAGATTTCTTTTATGCTATACATTACATTTAGATTATGTTTTTCAATAACGCTAACTGAATCTTGATTGCTCAACTCACTGAAATTATCTTAAATTATTAAAGTAAAGTAACTGCAGTTTTTCAAGTTTTTAAATCTGAAATGTTTGTTTTGTCAAATTAAGAAGTTACAAAAAAAATTGAGGAAATGTGCAATTTTAACTGCAAAAATTTTTCAGTTATCTTAACTGTAGATTGTTTACGTCTCTTATCTGAGATGTTCTCAAATTGTATAAAATTCTGTTCGACTTTTTTTTATGTGAAATTCGATCTTGAATAATTGAAATTCCGAAATTTACAAGGCAGCAAATTCTGAACCCCAAAAAATTACGTTTTTCGATAGTAAAACTGAGATTGCTAGTTTTCAAAATTCCAACAGTTGAAATTTAACTGTGAATATTCAACTTCACTTCACATTGAAATGTGCAATTGTTCAAAAAACTAATTAACAGCATTGAAATATTCAAATTCAATAGTTCTAGATTTTGTACTGCAACAATAAATTTTGAAAATTCGAAAATTCTGAATTTAGAGAACTCGAAATCTAGCGACTTCAAAATGATTTCGTCGTTCAAAAACGTGATTTTTTTATGTCAGAGTTTACTAAGATAAAACCACCTAATTTTGATTTTCCAAGTTCGAATTGCACATACAAGAAATATAATTTTTACTATTTTACAAATGGGAAACTCTTTGATCGTGAGTTGAATAATTTCGGAAAACAGCAAAATCGAACATTTCAGAATTTGAATTCGATAGTTCATAATTTTCTCATTTAAAGAACTAAATATAATCATGCGACCATTGAAAATTGGAAGACTAATAATTTTCATGCCATCACAACTCGTCAGTTTTCTAATCGCTTTTTATTATTGTTATAACATCACAGAACATAAAAAACTGCATTGGAAAAGACAATATAAATCAACCCTGCATAGCTAACTGTAAGAAACAGCAATTTGCAATTCCTATGAATTTGAAAAAGGTCCATACAAGTCAGTGTGTACAACATCCTTGAAACAGGTACAAGTCTTAGTACAATTTTTGCTGTAAAATCTGCAGGCGATGTAAAAATCCATAAAGGTACGCTGAGAAGATACAAAATCACGAAGTCTATGTCGTTGAAATGAGCACTGCGAATTTTGTCCACTTCGGGGTGTCCACCTCCTGCAGGGTCCAAGATTATTTTTGATTTTTCCTCAAACCAAATTTTGTCTTCCTCTGTGTGTATTACCTAACATTCAGGCATTAATGCTAATATTCGTTTCATCATAATATTCTTAATGACAAATAATTATTGATGATAAGTTTGGCTTGTTACCTTGTAATGAACTCTATACCGTCCAGTGAACCATGTAAGAGCCATCATTTCCAGGATCAAGGTAATTCCCCACCATGTATAAATTTCCCATAGATCAGACGTTTCAGTATTCTTGAATAGAAGCATTGTCGTTCGTGAACTGTAGAGTAGATACAAGTAGATATAAGAAAGAGCTACTCAAAAAATTAACCTGAAAATAGTGAGTCGTATATCGTTACTATGTAATTTTATCTTCAATTGACTTGGGTTGTACTTGGTTGTACTTGTATCCAGTTGTATCCAGCTGTCGACGCACCAAAACCTGATCGCGTGACGCAGAGGTCACGTGAGCATGGTAAAAAAAACCCATTTCGATGCTCAGCGTCGAAATGATTGTTTTTTTTTTCACGCTCACGTAACCCTTGCGTCACGCAATCAGATTTTGATGCGTCGACGTCTTTGCCGCTCACAAAGCGAAATTTTTTAATTGACCAGCATAACCTCATTGACGCACTTTGAATGATTTCGATATAAAAAGCTAGATGTTTATCTCGGAGCTAAAAAGCCGTTAAAAAAGCCTCAGGAAAGTAAAAAAACAAAGAAATATCCCTCAGCGTAAAAACGGCTCACTTTAGCACCTAGATAAACAAATAGCTATTTTTTCACGTTTTTTCAGGCCGCAATAACGAAAACTGTCTGTGACGACTGTGACTGTTTGGAACATTGGTTACAAAATCGGCCGTTATAGACGCTGGCAGGAATATCGATGCCAGTGCTACGATGTTTCCTATAAAACGGCAGATTTTTGAACTACCGAAATCGTTTTCCGGATTTTAGTAGTTTCAAAATCCTCCGCTGGCAGAGAACATTTTGACACTAGCATCGATGTTTCTGCCAACGCCTCTAGCGGCAGAATTTGGAACTGAATGCGTTGTAAAAAATCGTAAAATTTGTCAGGTATCAGGATTTTTGCCAGCGCTTCTTAGCGACATTGCATATGCTATACCTGCTATATAGTAGTACTTACATTCCAAAATCCTTGGTTCAAAAATCATCGACGGCAGACCAATTTAAGCAGTCATTACAGGAATCATGAAATAAAACATTCAAAGGTTACAAAATAGATTATATATTTATTTGTCATACATTATAAAATAGTAATCGATTTATAATTTTATTGGAAAATGTTTCCCGAATATTGCCTCAAGGTATGCAATTTTGTGAAGAAATACATAAAATAGTGTACAACTGCTATTTATCGTAGTCTCCTCCCTGCTTGAGGAGTCTGCAAAAAAAATGCACGTTTAATCAAGAAAATTATAGTAAATTTTGCATCTAGTAGAAAATAGTATACTTCTAAATTCTGTTTACAGTTTCATTTTACCTTCAACTTTTTGGCTGACGATGCCATGACAGACGGGCTCCTTCTTTCTCCTGAAATAGAGACGATAAACGTGAAACACAAATAGATAAATGTATGTATTCTCAAGTTATTAGTAACAATGCAACGTACTCAGAGTTCGAGGTGTATCTTGCTGCTCGTCAGAACTGGAATTATTCTTCCTTTTACCAACTGGCGTCTGAAAGAACATAACATTATGATCATGATATTCTTTTACCTTCTAAACAGTTTTAACTCAATTCACAATTACACTTTTACAATAAAATTCAGAAACAAAACATTTGCGCGTATTTTTTATAGTTTCCTTATTCAATAAACTCACCTTCAACTTTTTCTTTGCGTGAGATGGCGTGTCGACATTTTTCTTTCCTGGAACAATTATGAAAAAGGTCACAAAAGCGTAAATATAAAATAATTTTATGAGAGTATCATAAACAAATGTTTCCTCACTTTGAGATGATTCAGAATTCACTTCTTTGTCCGGGCTTGAATCGCTTCGTTCATTGCGCTTCTTTCGTCCTGTAAAAAAAAGTATATAAATCACATATTATTAGATACTATGATCATAAAAAAGTTTACATTCAACCTACAAAAACTATCAATTGACTTTGAGAAGATAAAAAGTATTCCAAAAATGTAAGTGAAGCCAATTAAATTGAAAAAATTTCGTTTGAAAATAAAATCAACTGAGATTCTTTAAGTGATCTCTGATCAATCAGACTTGTAATTAATCGATTGATCACACAACCCTTGTGATTTGTTAACAAATGTGAGGTTTCTGAAACATGCCTTTCGCTCGTTTCAAAAACCTCATACACGTTGAACAACTATTTTTTCACTAGTTGTAAAATATAATATTTTCCATACTTTGAGCAGATAAGGATTCGCTGTCTGAATCAGAACTGTCATCGTCACTGCTTTCTTTTTTAGTCGTCCTCCTCTGATTTTTGCGACGACCATTTCTGCTCTGAGGGGCTGTTCTCGGCGGAGGCATCGCCATATCGTCCGACAATTTTTCTCCTTTTTCATTGCACTCCAACATTTTGTCAATTTTCTCTTCCAGTTCCATGCATGCTTCTTTGATAACGGTATCAGGCTTCTTTTTCGTGTGCTCGATGATGTTATAAAAGGTCTTGGACACTGTCGGGTTATGCATTTTTTCTTTCATGTGTGGCAAAAGGTTGATTAAGCTTTTGAGACCTAGAAGGATTTTAAAAAATTGTCAATAAAACCACATTTTTATGTATCTCATAACGGAAATTATAAATCGCACAAGAATCTCCCTTACCATTCTTATTGAATTGCAGAAGGGACAAGCAATACGACAAATTTTTCAATTCGCTGTCGCTCGAGACCAGTATCAGGCGATTGCAAATTTTTTCGACGACAGAACTCATGAAAGTTTCTTTCTGAATCAACTTCAATATGAACCTAAAAAAACACCCGTTAAATAATTTCAATTAATTTTTTTATTTAGAAATAATATTATTCAAATTCCCTAATCAATTGGTCGGTCAGGATGCTGATCAATCGATTATTTTATTACACATGGTTATTTTTATGCACTGTATAAGTTTTCGAATTCCTCTAGTCAAAAAGTTATCTCACTTCATTATTTTCAAGTTCTCAGTTACTTAAATTACCACATTTTGTAAGTCAAAAAAAATTTGACTTACAAAATACAATACAATATTTGACATACATTCAAAAATTTTCGAGTAGTAGAATTGAAATTTGAAATTTAAAAATCAAATATTAACCTAATAGAACGAAAAACTCACACTTTTTTCAAATTGAGAGTTTAAAATGTCTAAATTTCAAAATATTGAGGGGGAAAATTTCGAGTTTAGAATAATTGAGCTCATGAAATGCATCATGGAATTTCAGTCTCAAATTATGGGGAAAGTCATATGAGAAAAGAACACAAATTACTGATTGTAATCGCACAGCCCTATTCTTCACCAACTTACGTTATAATCTCTTTGAACTTATCCTCTTCCAGTTTCAAATTTGGATCGGTCAGGCAAGACAAAATATCAGGGATGAGTTTGTTAATGGTCTCTTCTTTTTCCGCCATGCTTGTGAAAAATTGTTTGGTGTAGTGAGAGATCTTTTGGTCTTTGTCGACAATACAAAGAGCCAATTGGGCGACTTGGCCCTTCACCAAAATCATTCCCCTCATTATGAGGCTCGACAAAATTCGCACGCACGTCATGCGAACTTCCGTATCAGAATCTCCCAACCTAAAAAAAATGATGATAATGGCATTAATCTCCAAGTTTTAAATGGTTACATATTCATCTCTCACGAATTCGAAGATTTTTGTTTTTTGAATTCAAATATTGCATAAGGATACTCAAGATCCATAAAAAATGTTGAAGCCTATAACATATCTCTGAAATTTTCAAAATTTTTAAATATCTCAAAATTGTCAAAATTCTCTAGACTTTTGAGACTGTCAAAATATTCCAATCTGTGAAAATTTGCGAAACTGTTGAAAATCTTGAAAAAATGTTCGAAATTATCAAGTTTTTCAAAGTTTCAGAACTCCGTGAAATTTTCGGAATTTCAATAATTATGGAAGTATTGTAAATTTTTAGAATTTTCAAAACATTTTTATAACTCTGAAATTTCCACAATTTTCAAAATTCTGAAAATTTTCTAAGTCCAAAAAGTTAAAAAACCTTCAGAACTCTTTGAACTCTAAAATTTAACAAGGTATTCGAAAATCTTGAAATATGTTGAAAATGTTTTAACTAAAAAAATTTTTTTGAAATTTTAGAAATGAATAAAAATTTCAAAATTTCAAGAGTTATGAAAACTGCCTTAATTCTTAAGATTTTCGAAACTACTTTTAATTCCTTATTTTTCTGAAATTCTTGAAATTCTGAAAATTGTCAAAATACTGTAAAAATTTCTGTAAATTTCAAAGATTTGTAAAAGTTTCAAAAATTCTCAAAATTTACAATATTTTTGTAATTCTTGAAATCATGGAAATTTTACGAATTCTTCGCATTTTGAGAAACTTGAAAATTATGAACATTTCAAGATTTTTAATAATTCGTCGATTTTCGCAGTATTTTAACAATTTTCAGAATTTAAAGAATTTTAGAAAAATTAAGAGATTTAAAGTAGTTCCGTAAATCTTAAGAATTAAGGCAGTTTTCATAATTCTCGAAATTTTAGAAATAAGACAAATTTTAAAAATTCCAAGAATTATGGTAACTGCCTTAATTCTTAAGATTTTTAAAAATACTTTAAATCTCTGATTTTTCTAAAATTTTTGAAATTCTGAAAATTTTCAGAATATTGAAAACTCGAAAATCGACCAATTATTGAGAATCTTGAAATGTTCATAATTCTCAAGTTTCTCAAAATGTGAAGAATTCGTAAGATTTTCGTGATTTTAAGAATCATAAAAATATTGTAAATTTCAAGAATTTTTGAAACTTTTACAAATCTCGGAAATTTACAAGAATTTTCAAAGTCTTGTTATTATATAAAAATCTACACATTTTCGTCAAAATTCTCAAAGAATTAATAGGCTGTTTAAAAACTGTATAACCTTAACGACAAAAACTTTGAATATGTTAAATAATGTTGAAATCATTAATTTGTCAATTCTTGCCTTTTGTAAATGTGAGACGTCCACGGTTGCACAATGTTGTGATGCCTCGAAATCAAATCAGCTAAAGCAATGATGATGTTACACTTAATTCCCGAATATTGCGTTGTTTCCAAAATGGTCATCAAAAGTTGCAAATGATCTTTACAAAAGCTAGAGCTCACGGTCATCATTTTGGTCAACGCCAGAACTCCTGCAGCTTGAATATCTTCGTCCTTGTACACTTCTGGATTTTCGCAAATTTTCCTCACCAATGGCCTGAAATTTGCAAGAAAATAATTTTTAGTGAAATAAGTAATTAAAGAACTGTCCAAAAATATGTAGAATTCCAAAACATCGGTAAAATTCTTGAATAAAATTCTTTAAAAAAAACAATTGATACTTTAGGATGAATATAAAGTATTGTCGAATCCAGATAATCAAAATGTTGTGAGTTTTTATCAGTATAAGAAGTTCCAGATTTCCCATTTTGTCAGTCAAGTATTAATCTCCGAATTTTCATATTTTGATTATGAAGTTTGGTGATTTGAAAATCGAGATTTTAGGGCTCATTTCCAATTGTCATGTGTTCATCATTTAATGGTGTTTCAGTAATATCAAGTGTAACAAAAGTTTTTGTCAAGTTTTATGTGACAAAATGACACTTACTCGAATTGCGAGAGGAATCCTTTTTTGCCCAAAACCACTTTCTCCAGCAATTCAGTGATTTCCTCTGCATCTGCGTCTTCCGCGGTTGCGCCTTCCAAACATTCTTCACCACCAGCGCTGATTGATCGATCTTCGATTTCCATGCTCGAATAATTTGGCTAAAATCACGATAGTTTGAATATACTTTGGCTCCGAGACTAAAAAACTGCATGAAATCAGTATTTTTAATCGATAAATTCAAGTTTTACTGTTCATTTAGAATTTAAAACTTAGTTCGTATTTATGTACATAGTCATTAAAGGCAGCGATAAAATTTCAGGAATTTCGAAAATGCTCAAGGTGTTTAAATTATGTGGATTTCTATATAATTTTATCATTTAATTGTTAATTAAATTTCACTTATAGTTATGTGTATAATTTTATAATCAAATTTATTCATTAAGTTTGACCTTTAACATTAGAAAATTCGAATTTCAATCATTACAATAATTCAAATTTAAAAAAATATGTTCTATTTGAAAATTTGAAACATTAAGTATACAAAACGAAACATTTGGATTATAAAATTTTGGAACATTCAAACAAACATTAATTAGGAAATTTGAATTCGAAAACTTCAACTGCCAAAAGATAAAGGAACTTGGGTTTCGAATTCGAAATTTCAGGTTCCACATTTTGAATTTCACGTCCCACATTTTGCATTTTCTCAATTATGTTTTTTTCTTCATAGGATCGACCCCATAAGAAAATTAAGTTTTATACAGAATTCATAAAAAGAAAAATCCATGTTTTTTCGATATTCCCAATTAATAACAAAACTGACTGGGAATACCGAAAAAACATGGAGTTTTCTTTGTATCAACAACCCAGTGATAAAGAAACATTTTCAATTAAGAATTCATAAACCTTATGCGATTTCGGAAATTCTTATAAGAATCCCATTTTTAGAGACTTTCCGATTTTACATATTCCACCTCTACTGTGTGTCCCATATTTTTCTTACCCCTCTGCCCTGCAAAACGCCCCTCGCGCTCATCGAATTCACCAAATTCACAGCAGACTCTCTGCGATTCACTATTTTTCGTCTTTTTGTACTTTTCCTCGTATCTTTTTCGCGCTCGGTCAAGTCTCGTATATAATTTCGGCGCTTCAATTCTTTGTACACACTGGTGTCCATGTGAATCATTTGCTTCATCGCACAATGACCAATCAAAACAAGCAAATTTCGCAAAGTCTTTCCTTCGTACATTTCGCCCTCGGATTTTCTCAGCTCTTCAAGTTGCCTCACTACGTCGAGGATAATGTTTTTCATCAAATCTTCTGGTTCGTTGGCCAACTGAAAAATGAGTTTTTCATTTATAATTCTTGAAAAAGCGACAGATTTTTTCCTCTGAAAACATTGGAAAATACTGCCATTTTTTTGAGAATTATAAAAAAATAGTTTTATACTACACGGTGAAAAAATCTTGGTTTTTAATTTTATTTGTGTGATATTCACCCACACTTGGAATAATCAACTTTACACTCATTAAAAATCGTTCGCGTTTCCAACTTGTAGCATAATATACGATAACCCCACTCTGTGGAAAAAGTGCGTATTTTTTTTACGTTGAAAATTTTTTGACGCTCTTTTTCCATTTTGGGGATAAAGTTAAGTTTGCAACATGGGTATTAATAATATAAAACTTTATCTAAACATAATTTTACTCAATTTTGATTATAATAAGTACTCAACTTGATCTTTGAAATAATGTCACTTAATCCTAATTTGATTCAATTTAACTTACTTTCAATTCAATTCGATCTCAATTGAACTTGAGATAATACAACTTGATAACGTAAGGTATAATTTATAATATTTCAAAACTTGATCGAAATCTAATTTGTTGAAAAATTATTATTACACTAGTTACAAAATGCACTATTTTGAGTGATTTTTCATACGTGATAAATGACGTTGATGGCGTCAACGCAAAATGAGACGAATACATTTTCTTCGGCAGATGTAGCATTTTTCGATATAATTTCCTGGAGCTTGGAGAAAATATCGTGGTCATTAGGGAATCTGCAAAAATGTTAAATGTGTATATGCTTCAAGGGAAAAAAGGGCATAATCGTATGAAATAATCTAAAAATTTCTCATTTTCTATATTTTGTGTATTTCTTTCATTCAAGTTTGGAAATAGTAAACGATTGAAAAACTATTAACAATACTGAAAAAATACGTTTTTCGAAACTCCAAGCGATTTACAAACATTGTCAAGGAACCTGAAAAAATTTTCATATACAAACTTTTGCAAAATTTGAGCGAAAAAAAATTATCCCGAAAAATGCCTATGGAAATTCTCTTTGCATTCATACTTTACAAAATTGACTTTTGTCATCAATTTCAAAAAATTTTCACAAGTGTTCAAAAGCTGAACAAATTAATTCGTCAAAATTCATAAACGCTCCAAGATTACATGAAAAGATAGTCAAGGTTTTCGGAGATCACGAAAAATTCTCTGAAAATGTATAAAAATTTCGAATTAAATTCATACAAATTTTACGAAAATCGAACTGCAGTCACTTTTCAAGGATCTCCAGAAAAAATTTCCAAATTTTATCTAGTTTTAGCTTTGTTGAAATTGTTGCAAATTGCAAAATGGAAAAAAATTATAAAAATATGTGTAACCTTATAGGTGGCACAGTGGGGTCCACATTTTCTTTTTTTATTTCCAACAAAGCCCTGCAAGTGTCTCGAGCCATTAACAAATTGTCTCCTGGTTGTTGTTCCAGTCCAATTTTCACCAAAGTGTCCATATTGATCAGCATAATTCCAGGCTCGGCTTTAGCTATCAGCGTCAACAGTATCAAAGAAGTTCTGCTGTCCGAAACGGACACATTCGGAATTTTTTTCGAGAAGATTTCCCAAAACACCTAAATCATACAAACATATAAATTTTTCTTTTGTCCATTTAAAATCTAATATAATTTCTAAAAGCGTTTCAGTAACCAGTTGTATTTTGAAATTAAATTTTCAAGTCAACATTTCTAATTTTGACATTTTTCGTCGATTTCTGAAAAAAATGATGATTTTGTGGTAACCAAATGACTTCGTCTAAAAAATAGGGCAGTTATATTTAAAATTGTAGAAAATGGAAAAAGTTGCATAAAACATAACAATTAAAAAGTTTTACAAAGAAATCACTTCAGAAATTTGAAGTTCATAAACTCAGTCGTCCGAATTCGAAAAATCTGAAAATTTGAAATATGAAAACTGAGACAAGAATAAAATTTACAAATTTAATTCCTGTCGTCAAAATTACGATATTCAAAAATTGAAGAATCTGTACACTCCAAGTTCGGACATAAATATTCAAAGCGATTAAATAAAAAATCAGAAACGAAAAAAATCGACACATATTTTTTCTTTTTTTGATTCATCAAAATTTTCAATTACTGAGACGCCATTCATGCCAAAACTATTAATTATTGACGTCAGTGTGTTTTAAGGCTCTAAATCTCCTTTAATTCTCGTTTTATGAAAAAATATATTGTTAATTATTTTTCCGTTTCCTATAAAATGATCATGGAAAATGTTAGGTCGTCAAGTATCCCATTCTGCAAATAATATAGGACTCCACGAGTTCGAAAATAGGACACTTTTTTTATACCAGTAAGTGTGGTTGCCCATTTGTTTTTCACCTTTATAACTTCGTTGCTCAAATTTCCTTCTTGGCGCCAAACCGTGAGCATTTGAGCGAGCGCTCGTACTTGATCGTCTACCAACTCTTTTGTCAAAGTGGTCAATTTTCGGACAATGTTCATCGCGTGTTGGCGCTCGGTTTGATTCGGCTCGATGGTGAGATAAGTGTTTTTGTAAACGACGGCGACGTTTTTGACGACCGAAGGATCGCGATAAAACACCTGGAACAAAGCCTGGCGCAATCCTTTTTCAGCGCCATGTACTTTGAATTGAAAAGCGATTCCCAAAAGACTGCACGACTCAACAGCGTCGCCCAAAGTTTTGGAAAATAGCAATTTTTCAACGAGGGGAATCGCGGTTTCGAGAGCAGCAGCAAATTTCAGTGTATCCTGTTGAAAGATAAAGATAAAAATGAGTAAGTTAAATAAATAATGAACGAATAAACGAAAAAAATGAGCCCTCGAATATTTGTAGAAATTTGAATAGAATTCTTATCATACTGGAAATTTTAAAAACTTATTTGAAAAATTTTCAGGAAATTGAAAATTTTCGCAGGTTCTATAATTTTAGAAAAGTTCGTCATAATTGAAAATGATGAAAATAATAAATTTCTTGAAACATAAATTTGTGAAAAAAAAATTCAAAAAACAGTATTAACAAAATAATGACAATAATAAATAAGAAAAAATCACCACCCTCGAGACTTCAATCAGCTCTGAAAATATTTGTATTGTAACAAAAATTTCACAAAACAGTTTCTAAAATTATCACATACTCAAACATTTTTATAAAACTCTGCAATTCACGTAAAATGATTAAAAACCGAAAAACAGTCCTTGGAAATTCATAACTTTTAAAAATCTTCACAAATACTAAAAAATCAGAATATTCAATAAGTCAAACATGGAATGCAAGATTCGTCAAAAAATGTTAAACATTCATTTCCGAAGTTTGTCAACATTTTAATAAACTGCTTGAAACATAAAAAAACTCATCAAAAACTTGCATCAAATTTCAAGAAGATTTTTAAAACTGTGCTCTTCCAACAAAAAATACAAAACAAGCGAAATTTAATCCTTAAAGATCCCAAAAACTCTAGAAAAAAAAATATACCTTCAAATACTGAACGATCTTCTTTGAGACGGTGATTCTGTCGTTTTGCAATTTGCGATTTCGATCGTTCAAATGTGACTTGATATCCTTGGCTTGTTTATTGAAATTATCGAAGTTGATGTTTTCCGAGTCCACGAAAACTTTGTACAAAATGCAAAGATAGCCGAGTTCTGCCGTTTCCGGAGTCACATTATGAACTCCTTGATCGCTCAGAATTTTTTTTTGCAGAACGCGCGTCAATTTTACGGCCTTTTTGAGATCGTTTTTCAACAACAACTGCCGCACTTTTTCGAAATTCTCGTCGTTCACTTCTGCCAAAAAATTCGGTTCTTCGTTTTCTGTACAAGAAAAAAAAAAAAAAAAAAAATCGAGTTGAGCATACATTTTTTTTAATTCCTCAAAATAAGTAAGCAAAAAGTAACCTTCGTTTGAATTACGTATTTCTTCTTTAACGACCTCCATGAGTGGTTGAGACAAAAAGTCGAAGAACTCGTGTCTTTCCTCGGAACCCGTAGCGCTGTCCTTCACGACTGAAGATAGTGTTTCGAACAAATTAGCTTTCGCTTTTTCCAATTGTTCTTGAATTTCAATTTTGTTCATCTGGAAAAATTGTTTATTATATCGACTCATTACATTAATATCATTAATATGCGTTACTATTCCATTTTCAAACCATTTGAATTTTTCAAATCCGAGTTTTGATATTTTACAAATACTTTAGTAGATAATATAGACGTGTAAAAATTACTTTGGCAGCGTATGGATTTCCTTGGAGCAGTGCTCGCACAAGTTGCAACGCTTGTTTCCGCACGTTCGCGGTTTTGTCTTCCAACCTTTTTGCAGTGGCCTCCAAAAGATCGGCTTGATACGAAAGTGGGATAACACCTGCACAACACAGTTTCTGCCACTCGCTGAGGACCCTCGACCTCGTGTACGAACTAGTATCCATGATGTGCAACATGAGGTACTCTAAGCAAATATCTCGAACTTTTCGGTCTTCGCTGGAAAGATCATCTTCCAATCCAAATTTCTGCACCACTTGGGAGAGTATATCCAGTATGCAATTTCTCATCGTGTAGTGCTGAAATTTTTTTTAAATTACCAAAAACCATGTTTGTGAATTTTTTTCCTTCCACCAGAACATATGCAAGGAAAATAGAGTGGGGGGCACTCAAGATGATCAAATTTGCTAATATTAACTTGATGTTTCAGGTTACAAAAATGTGTAGATATTTTTTTAAATAAAACAAGTTTTATAAAAATCACGAAGTTTTTATAAAAATCAAGGTTTCATAAGAAAATTTGAAGGCTTTTAATTGTTTTTATAAAAAAAACAGATGAATTGTATGAAAATTTTGACAGATTTTATAAAAAAATTTTGTTGTGTCAAGTTATTATAAAACTACTTTATAAAAATCGAAAATTTTATATAACTTTTATAACATCTACTTTATAACAAAACGAATTTTTATAAATAATTCACCGATTTCATGAAAATTTTGCCTGTTTTTATAAAAACTACAATTACTAGGGAAATTTGCAATAAATTAATTTTTGTAAGTATTCCAAAATTATTCAACAAACCTCCTTTCAAACAGTTTTGGAAATATTTCAATTTCGTTACTGGCTGGCATTTTCAGAATTTCCTGAAACTCGACAAAGTTGCTGAACTTGAAAAATCAACTTTTTCTTTACCTCGTTCTCCAGATGTTCAATCAAATCGCTCAGAACTGGAATCAAAACCAAAGAATCTGTGGCTGAAATTGCTTCCAAAAATGTTGCAATTCTTCGAGCATCCTCTTCGGTCATTTCCGCCATCTCCAGTTCCCGAATGATGTTTTTTATGAGGCCAGTACAGTTGCAATTGTTAACCATGTAAACGATTCCTTGACCTATCGGATTGGCCAGAGCTTCGTAAGTCTTCACCAACTATTCAAACAAGTTTTCAAGATTATATTTCAGGATTATGAAAAATTACGTTTCACTTCAAATTATGATTACTGCAGGAAATTTTAAACGTAAAAATTCAAAGAATTCTCTCTCAATTAAGTCTTAATTAGGTTAAGCAAAAATTTTTCAAAATTGTATGAAAATTTACAAGGATTCTTCAAAAATGGCATTGATTTGGAAAATTCTTTGTTATCTAAATTAACTATATGATATATTATTATAACGATTATATACTCCTAAATATATATATATATATATATATAAATGAGTTGATTCATACCGCTGGGGGGTCTTTGAGGTTACACATTTATCCATTTATACATTTTGGCGTAGTTTAATAAATTTAGTTTAATAAATTTGTTCAATTAAACGAAATGAAAAGAAATTAGATTAAATTAGCTTTGAGTTGCGTTGAGTTAAATGAGACTATTGCACGGGAACAGGTACTAAGTGTAAGTTGAGTAAAAATGAAACTATTGTACGATACAGTAAGATAAAAACTAAAGATTATTAGATCTTAATTAATTCAAAGGGGTAAAGGTACAAGTTGGGGAGGTCCGATAGGGGGGGGGGGGGGGGGTTGCCGGTCTTCGGGTTCCTATGCTCTTGAATATTATACCATTTAGTAATACAATGTATTAACAAACCTGCATTGTGTGGTTGATAAAAGTGATGTGGATGATACAAGTGATCCCATAATTGTATCGTTTGATGAGCGTTCCCAGAATCTAGAAAAATCGAATAATAAATAAAAATTCAAAATTGAAAAAAAGCAGTTGATGAATTACCTCGAAAATAGTCTCGCGCATTTGTTTGAATTTTGCATCTTTCATAGTTTCCAGGACTTTATAACAAGAGTTTGTTATCAATCTGAAAAATGTCAAAGTAATGAATTAAAAAAATAATAATAGTCTGACATAAATTCAAACAAAAGTTCGTACGAAATAAACGAGTCCTCGACAATTGGTGGTTCCCAAAAGTTTTGTAACTGCAGTTGTAACCAGCGAAAAATCAGAAGGAACATTTTTGTTCTATGAGGTTCCCATTCAGCCTCAGCTTCTGAATTTCTTGGTCCTTTCTTTTTCTATAACAATACACATAGTAAGCATCAATTTTAGGAAATAGCGATTATTGTTGAAATCAGAAGAACAGTTTTCGAGAGAAATTCGTTCATTACTTTTCCAGCATTTCCCAAGTCATTGTCACTCTGTGTTTGGACAGATTTGTGAATGTGAAGGGCGATGTTCGACAGCAAATAAGCCATCATTTTGAAAATGCTTCTCAGATTTTTCTTTTCATTGGGGCTGTGATTTTCTCCATGTTTTTCCTGAGCTTCCAGGGTTTGAACGAGACGTTCAAGAGCTAAAAATGTTTATTATTTTGTAAATTGACGTTTTTGAAGGGTGTAAAATAATAGGTGATTAGAATGTTTGATATTCATAGTTTTGTTGTACATGATCATAGTTCTATACGGTTGTATATTGATTATGATTGTAGTTGTACATAATTTCCAAAATAATAGAATGTTAATAAACGAAAATTTATTTACAACTAGAAGAGTTTTTCTTGACGTAAGACATTTATCTGTTTTAGTATTATAAGTTGAGTGAGCATCGAAAAACATGGAACTTTCAGGCACATTTTTTTGTTGGGGAGAAACTGTTTCGAAAGTTTTGAAATTTTCTCAACCCGAGTATCAATTGTATTATTTGTGATAGAAATAACTCGATGATACCTGTGGTGAGTATTTCGAAAGCACGAATAAACATTGCAGACTCGACTTTGTTTCCATGTACGAGAAGGGAGAAAAAAGTGTCAAAGTGTCCCATAATAAATTCATAGCCTCGTGTATTCAGATCCGATTTTGCCTCTGAAAAGTACAAGAGATATATTCAAAAATATTTTTCACTCAAAAAATAGTCTATTATGCTACGAGGTGAAAAAGCGAGCGATTTTTAATGAGTATGAAGTTAGTTACCACGAGCGTAGCGAGGATAACGAACTCAAAATCGCGCTTTTTTCACCATGTAGCATACAACTATCTTTCTATAATTTGAAAAAACGTGATAGTTTTTCCTAATGTTTTGAAGACAAAAAACTAAAAACAAGTCGATTCTCTATTTTTTCAGTTTTTGCATGAAGAATAGTGGAAAAACTATCACTTTTCCAAGAATCAAAGAAAAATATTTATTCATTTTTTTATTTTTAAAAATGTATTGAATATTGTTTAAACTAGAGTTTTTTCTTGTTACCAACCCTTGAGACTTTGCACCATATGTCTCGTGGGTACAAGGTGTTTTCCATACTGGCCTGGATTGGTCAGCAGTTCATCTTTACTCAACGGAATAACGAATTCGATGTCCATTTTTTTACAATTCCTTTTCTGAAAATTTGAGAATCAGAAAATCAAAAATCAAAAAACTAGAATTCTCCATTTGGCGTAGCTGAGTGCAAAAATTCAACGTTAGAAAGTTTGGCATTAAGATTTAAAAATCCTACAAATATGTGAATTGAATATTCAAAATTAGTAAAATGTATATTTGAGTTCGAAAATTTAGAAAGTAAGAAATTTATATTCGTGAGTATCATTAGAACAAAATTAAGTTGCGGATGTAAATACTTCATTTTTAATGACTTTGTAGTTCAAAAATACAGAATTTCATGAATTTACTTCAAAAATTTACAAGTTGTACAATTCTAAGAACCTTATTCAAGAATTGGAAACAAAATACATGTTTTGTTGATGTGATAAAAAATAACTATTAGTCATAAAAAAGTCGATAGTAAATAGAGGATTATTTATAATAATTTATTATTCAATGTTTTTTTCTTTCTGATGAGATGGTAATTGTAGTTTTAGTTAATTATGAACAATTGCGTCCTAAAATATATTTAGTTTGTAAACAATTAGAAAGTTTGGCATCAAGATTTGAAAGTCCTACAAATATAAGAATTACATATTCAAAATTATTAAAACGGACATTTGAGTTCGAAAATTTAGAAAGTAAGAAATTTATATTTGTGAGTATCATTATAACAAAATTAAGTTTCGGATGTAAATGCTTTATTTTTTAATGATTTTGTAATTCAAAAATCCAGAATTTCATGAATTTACTTCGAAAATTTTCAAGTTCTAAAATTCGAATAACCTTATTGAAGAATTAAAAACAAAATACATGTTTTTTTCTTTCTGATGACATGGTAATTGTAGTTTTAGTTAATTATGAACAATTGCGTCCTAAAATATATTTAGTTTGTAAACAATTCTGTATTTTTCCAAAAGATATATATTTTTACATAAATAATTTTGTGAATTCATTAGCTGTCCCAAATTTGAAATTTATTGAATAACTTTGTTTTAATGAAGTGATTTAATTGTAACGTGTAAAGTAAACTTTTAATTTTAAATTTCCAAATGCCAGAAAGTAAAATAAAAAATTCAATGACAATTTTCGTCAATCAAAAATAACAATTAAGAAAAGTGAAATTTGAAAACCACAATAACAAACAATTTTTACTTCGAAATCCAAAAAAATCAATTTCAAATTTCGAACTTCTACTGATTTATCATAAATAATAAAAATTAACAAAAATTCAGACTTATTCATTTGAGAAAATGAAAAAATATACAGTTTAATAACTGAGTGAGCTAATAATTCAAATTGCAAAATTCAAACTTGGAAATTGTCAACTGTCACAACAAAACATGGCGGAAAATATAGGACTTTCAAACTTGAAATTGGCAGAGAATAATATTTGCATTTAAAAAGACATGTTTAAAGAAGGAAGGACCCGGGAAAGTAAGGGCGTTAAAAAGGAAATATGTCCTCTGTTGAAAAACATGTATTGACGCTCATAAAACGAACCAAAAAATTAAAAATTGGACACAAAATTTCAATTCGTTTAATTTTACTGCTCATAAATGCTATATATAGATCCGCTGAATTGACAACAAATAGCACGCGAACTCAAAATAATGAATTAAAGGTGATGCAAAAATGCTCGGTATTATTATTACTATTTTGTGTCAAGAATGTATTATTCGTTCCTACATAATACCCACAATACTGTACTAATAATAAATAGTTCTTAGAGTATGAAAAACATTTTATTTTCGTTATTACTCACTATTTTAATCTTGGGAGTTTACAAAAATCAAAACAGTCGATTGTTTGTTTATACTGTCATTGACAATTTCCAATCCTTCCAATCAACTCTATCAATCACAATAAAGAGAAAATATTGTGCATATTACCAATTTTTCATGCAAACTGAGCCTCCAAACAGATAGAGACCGTCGAAAAACACTTAGAAAACCGGGAATCAAAAACAAAACACCGGAAATTGCAATTTTGTGAAACTGAGGTTAACGTTGACAGATCCCGCCAAAACTTGTGCGTTGCTTCGTGTTTCTTCTTCTTCGCACATAGGCGCTTCGGACGCTCGCGTGTGAGCGCATGCGTGAGAAACCGTTAAATTCAAATTCTGCACGATTCGACTTGTGTGCGAACTGCGAAACTTATTGAACTCAAGTTACTCAAGTCTAAATCAATTTCGAAAACCATGAATATCAAAATTCTACTTATATCAACATTGCGGAATTATATCAAAAATTCCGAAATTGATACATTAATCAAAAAGCCAGATAAACATGTTCCGATATTCAGAATTCGAGTCCTCCAAAATAATGTGGAAAACTTGAAAAAAAAAAAAAAACTAAAACCATCAAAATTACTAACTAAAAATCATAAACTTAATCTTTTTCATGAATTTATACAGCTATGTTTCGTTCCATTTGCATAAATGTGACATGATACAATGAATCACACTTTTTTCTATTGAAATACACATTATAATGATAAAATAACATAAAAGATTGCATTAATCAATGCAATTACGTTAAGCGCATTTTCAATGATTTTACGTTAAAATCGTTGAAATGCTCCTTTTTTCTTGAATAAACTGTTTACTATATATTAATACTGAAGTTATGTAATATTACTAGTTTCCTTTTTTTTTCAGCGACGGACACAATCGGTCGGGGTTCCGCAACGATAATTCAATTTTTAAGTTAATTTTCATTGAACTTGAAAGTTCCAAGTTAATTTTTATGTTTATCAATTAAGAAATTAATTTTCTAATTATAAATTTCACTCTCCAGATTAATGAATGTTAACACTATATTTCATAAACTCTCGAATTCCCTTCATGTTCATAAAGAGTACAACAATACTCTTGGTATATGATCACAATTCGACAATGGTTATTATTAATAACGATCATTTTTTTCATGTTTCCAACCTTTTATGAATTTTCCACCATTCACCAAATATTCACCAAAAATTAATTGTATAAAATTTCACAGAACAGTTCAACATAAATTGTCTTTTATTTTTTAAAAAAATTGATACGTATTTACAAATCACATTTGTATCATGCACGATCGTCATACTATTTACAAATTCAAATGTGCAATTCGAATATACAATTCGAATGTACGATAATACAGGCTTTCAAATAATCGCTATTCGAAATTTTTTTTCCGGCTCCTCGGATGTGTCTTTGGAGGACCGTTTTCGTTTTCCCAATTTCACCGGCTTTGCAGCCAGCCAGTGCATGGTGTTGGTCGGGGCTGAAAAACAAGTTTTTCACACTGTTAATTTTGAATTAGTTTTCATGTTTTTCCAAAAAAACTGTAGTGCAGATTTTTTTGGTGAGCAGTGTCGCTAGATGGTTCGAGAATATTACAATCAGACGAGTATTCACTGTTTTCAGAAATTTAGCAGTGTAAGAATATATTGGTACATGTTTTTTATGACTTTTGAGAATTTTGAAACATTTTTCGAAAATAAAAAGCGATTTTGAAAGATTTTCAATATTCATGCGGATCGATTTTTGCAATTTACAACGCTGTATAAATGGGTAAAAATATTGCCAACGTTTCTGGAATGTCTGGAATCTTTCGAAGGATTCTGAGGAATTTCGAAGTTCTTCTCCAAAAATATTCCATTCATAACCAGTTGCGCGCTCGTCAAATCCAACACCGCGTCACTGGTTATTGCATGGAGCCATTTAATAGATTTCGCACATCTATTTTAGAGCGTTCGACGAATTTTTGAAATTTGTGAAAGTCCTGAATCAATTGTGAGAATGTTTCGGAATTGCCTACATCAGCTGTCGGAAAATATTAAAATCTCTCTCTTCATCCCTGAATATTCTATTTTGCAGATTTTTAGAATGTCTCATTGCAAGAAAATACGTACGTTGAAGATTTTCTGAACTTTTCAACATTAAACGTTGTAATTCTAAAACTTGTAAGATTCTCGAAAACCTTACAAGATTTCCAAAATTTCTCACAAGGTTTTTTATTTCTTATGAGGCACTGTATACTACCTTGAAAGTAACCTAAAAACTTATGAGGCTACCTCAGAAGGTTTCAGGAAGCTCATAAGGTCAGCTCAGAGTGTTTTTAACCCTGTCGGTCCAGAGAAGACAGCCACTGACTTACGGCTGCCTTCTTTTTGACTCCAGGCTAACTACTACCAATTTTGGCACGATTTCATCCAAAATTGCAATGTTTTGATATAAATTTTATAGAAAGGTCAATTTTCAAATGATATACATGAAAATATTAGCTTATTTCGTGAAAGTAATTAAACATTTCATGAAAATCGATTTTATAGTTACATAACTAAGAATTATTGAATAACAATGCTAAAATTAATCCACTTAAATTATTTCACTTCATTTAATTCAAAAATCATTCCAAAATGAAAATATTATTCCACAACATTATATGATTATATAATTAATATAATTATATAATATAATATATAATTATATTATATATCAATATTATAGTATATATAATTTTATAATTATAATTAACATTCTTGAAAATGGTTAAAATCGTTTCAAAATGATTAATCAAAAGGTAAACTAATATAATTTTTAATTTTACTGAAATTATTTGACTTCATATATTTTGATGGAAAAATGCTTATTATTAGTAAATATCAAGTTTTTTAGAATTTTTCGGATGTTTGTCGAGCAGATTTTACATGTTGATCAACAACTTGCGCATACAACGTACCTTAATTGGTATCTTAACAGGTAGTCAGCCGGAAGGCAGAAAGTAGACCGCCACTGCCTTGTATCTGCCTTCTGGCTGCCTTCTCTGGACCGACAGGAAATAACTTATATAGTCCACTATATAACTTTTCAGAAAACTCATGAGGTTCCGACAAGGCGCCTCATCAATGATGACAAATTTATTCATAAGAAATTTGTGGGAAGTACAAAGGTACTAATGAAAATATCAAAAACTATACTTCTACTTTTCAAAAAACATTCCCAACTGTATATTTACCGTCTTCTTTCGATTTGTTCATCACAAGGGAGCGACTTGCAGGCCTTTGATTTGCAACTTCTGGCACTCGGAACTTTGGATTCGGAGGGGGAGGGGACAACGACGTCGCTGGGGAACTTGGACTGGGCGACTGTAGCTAAGACGTAGGCAAGGACGAGGGAGTTGCAGCTTGTCGAACCTCTTACAACGAGGCTTTCTGTCGGGCGCTAGACTTTATCATGTTCATGAATTTCTCCATAAGCTCGGAGGAAATGCTTCATATTTCTTGGTTTTTTCGCATTTCCTGCTGGAGCTGCACAAAAACAAACAATGGAACGTTTATTTTCCACCTTACAGTAAAAAAAGTTATTACAGCAAAACACATGGTTGAAATAACATATTTAGCCATGCTAAATATGTTATCATGGCCATATTTTTTACTGTCGTAACTTTACTGTTAAGTCGCAAATAAATGTTTCATTTTTCGTTTTTTTGCAGCTCCAGCAGCAAACGCAGAAAAACCGAGAAAAAAAGGAAGTCCGTGGAGCGTGTGACAAAATTCATGAACATGATGAAGTTGAGCGCCCGGCAGAAAGCTCCGTTGCCAGAGGTTCCACCAGCTGCAAGTCCTTCGCCCTTGCGTGCGTCTCCACTACAGTCGCCCAGCCAAACGCCCCCAGCGACGTCGTCGTCCCCTCCCCTTCGAATCCAAAGTTCCGAGTGCCAGAAGTGGCAAATCAAAGGCCTGCAAGTCGCTTCCTTCTGATAAAATAATCGAAAGAAGATGGTAAATATGTAATTGGGAATGTGATTCTGAAAGTAGAAGTAAAGCAATACAAAACAGGAAATTAATTGCATTACCTTCTTCGCGAATCACGTCGTTTGCTTTGGAAGTGCGAGCAATGTTCTTTGCGACATTGAGCTTCACAATTGTCTTATTTTCCAGTTTGGGCATCTTAGCAGGCGATTTGGCACTTTTTCGGAAGGCTTCATTTGCTTCATTTACCTTAGTTAGCGAATTTTTTTCCAATTTGAGAGAACTGTCACGCTTTGGTCTCTGAATAAAACAAACAGAAAAAATTGAAAGTTAAAAAATTTTCTGAAAATAATGGAGGTATCGTGTAATTCTATGAAAGGCACTGGGGGAGAATTTCAGACATTACTTTCGAATTAGTGATGCCTTAGATTCTAGGATTTGGTAAATTAGCAGAGTCCTGGAAATTTTGAACTTTGAGATCGTGAAACAATATAGAGAATTTACAAAAAACGTCAAAGATGTGAAATATTTTATCAATTTTGTAGGAACTATTTATTATAGAATTTGAGAATTTTATCAATTACCCTGAAAAAATCGATTATCATTCCCTATAATTTGACAAAATTCAGAAATGTAAGATACATTTCAATTTTTTTTTTTCAGGAATACCATTGATTCTAGAATTTGGAAAATTAGTCAAATTCCAAGGGTTATGAACTTATTTTCCAAAACTTTTTTTGGGAATATCAAAAAAAAAACCTAAATATTGGAAATGTTCTGAAAATTTCCTACGACGAGTTTCTACAATGTGCGAGAGAATTTACTGAAGACTTGAAATATTTCGAAAGTCCTAACTTTTCGAGTAACATTAGCAAATTTTCTAGGATTTGGAAAATCGTCAGTATTCGCAAAATGACAGACTACAATTTTTCAAAACTTTCCAGGGTTTTCAAAAAAACTGAAATACTTGGAAGTTTTCAAGAAATTTTCAAAAAATGTTATTATTCGGGTAATTTGTCTAATCCTAAAATGTATACAGTTCCTCAAAGTTTTTTAGAATATTCTAAATTTTGTTGAAATTTTCTAGAAGAATGTTAATTTTCAGTTGTGAATTTCTCGAAGTTGAGTAATTTTCGAAATCCTATCACATTTTTGCGAATAATTCTTGGAATATGTCAGAATGATTTAAAATTCTCTAAAAAATTTTGGAAACTTATAGTTGAGAACCTTGGTCTTAATTTTCAAAATTTTGGAATCAGTAGAATTTTTCCAAAATTATCAAAACGTTACTAATATTTGGGTTTTTTCAAACATTACTTGCAAATTTATAAAAAATCATAATCGATAATTTCCAAAATTTTGGTAATTCTCCGAATCCTAGAAATAAAAAATTAAAAAACCAAAAAAGATCAACTGAAACTTGTTAACGTAAAAAAAAAGACGAAAAAATGGGACTGCACTTCCTTCCACTTCTCTGCCAGAGCCTGTTTTGAAGAAGAACATCAATAAATTTTATTAATTTTCATATTCGGTAGTCATTTTTTCTTACCTTTGGTTCTCCTCGATCATACAAATGAAGCGGGTCCTGTGCGCTTCGTTTCATTCTCTTGTAGCGTCTTGATGTTGTTTCTTCTTTGACAACAAGAACTATGTTTGATTTCACACAGTGACGGGAAAAGGACATATAATTCAATTTTTCTTCGCATGTCTTTTGACGCTCCAGCTCAGTTTTATATTTGCTTGGATCGATGTTGTCACTGTGGAAAATACTATAATATGATAAATATATTTTTTTTTTCAATACGACCTATTATCAAAAATTCTTCAGATCACTGGAGTGAAGAAACATCAAAAGTACGTACATGTCGAGAGCTTCGTTTTGCACGGCGAGACTTCCTGCAGGCGCTGCAGGATTTTCTACAGGCGCTGCAGAATTTTCGGCCGGCGCTGCACGATTTTCTACAGGTGCTGCAGAATTTGCTACAGGCGCTGCAGAATTTTCTACAGGCGTTGCAGAATTTTCGGCAGGCCCTGCATAATTTTCCACAGGCGCTGCAGAATTTTCCACAGGCGCTGCAGAATTTTCCACAGGCGCTGCAGAATTGTCTACAGGCGCTGCAGAATTTTTTACAGACGCTGCAGGATTTTCTACAGGCACTGCAGAATTTTCGGCAGGCGCTGCACGATTTTCTACAGGTGCTGCAGAATTTTCTACAGGCGCTGCACGATTTTCTACAGGCGCTGCAGAATTTTCTACAGGCGTTGCAGAATTTTCGGCAGGCCCTGCAGAATTTTTCACAGGCGCTGTAGAATTGTCTACAGGCGCTGCAGAATTTTCT
>JAPYZK010000267.1:0-31218 GCA_030522785.1 Platygaster equestris
CGAGGCGCGAACCCGTCTCCTTCGCTTTCGGTGGTCCCAGCCGACCAATCGCCTTGCGGCACGCGTGGCAATTGGACCGCTTGACCACCGAAGCGGTCCTTAAAAAGTAATTGATTTTCAAAATTTTCAATTAATGATATATGCTTTTTGATTTTCATACGTTGTCGATTAAAAATCTATCATTTAAGTTTACAATTTATTGATTTTAGAATTTTCATGTATTTTTTATTTCATATATTTTCTGATCTGTTTGTGTAATTGAACACTACTTTCTCACATTATTCAATTCAAATTTCGGGGCACTGCAAAGGGAAGAGACTACAGCGCCGCCTACCACGTTGAAAACTGTACGCGGACTGAAGTTTAGGCTGAATTTTTCGAGGGAGTTCCTGCACCCTGAAGTGAGCTAGAGCTGGCTAGAGCCAGCAGCTGGCTGCCAGCTAGAGCCATAAGTTGAAGAAGAAGAAGAGGCTTTTGTTTATATTTAAATTTTTCGTTCGTAGTGACAAAAAGAAAATATCAAAAATAACCGAACAAGAATTTATTGTTACGTTCTAAAATGTCCGGACCAGTTTTGTGTCAATTATGGATGGGAGGAGTGAGTATTTCGGTATTCGCTGTAAAATCAAAATTTTAGTCCGGGTTTTTTTAAATTCCTGAAAATTGTGTCATAGCTGCGCTCTCGATTCAAAATTAACGATGAATTCTTTTAAAATGGGAAATTTGGTTTGGTTTTTGAAACGAGTTTAAATGTAGTGTAAATTATAGATGCATTTAAGAATCAGGTTTTATGCGTAATATTTGTGTGATTAAAAAAATTAGAAATATTATTTTACGTAATATTTGTTATAGCTGGAACCGTATATGACAGAAAGTTTCATTATGAACGCCTTCCATAAGATGAATGAGCAACCGCAAATGGTCAAGGTTATGAGAAACCGAGGTACTGGAGAACCAGCTGGGTATTGTTTCGTTCATTTTCCTACAGACGAAATGGCTCTTGAGGCTATGCACAAGCTTAATGGAAAAATCATTCCTGGATCAAGTCCGGTAATAAACATATTATAAATTGAGACATTTTGTTCCATTTGAAAAACGAACATTACCAAAAAAGATCAGATCTCTGAGATTTTGGGAAAAGAATTGTAATTTTATGCTGTATTTCAGTAATGATGAATATTCTAGGATTTGAATTTTCGAACATATAATTATTTTTTATTATCCATTTTCAGCCTGTTCGTTTTCGATTGAACCACGCGAGCACCACAGGAAAACCCACAGCTGAAAGGGAATTCAGTATTCGGGTTGGAGATCTTTCAACAGATGTGGATGATTATTCTTTATACCGAGCTTTCGCAGCAAAATACAATTCCATTAGAACAGCAAAAGTAATTTTAGACAGTTCGGGATTCAGCAAGGGCTACGGTTTTGTCCGTTTCGCCAATGAGGACGAACAGAAAAGTTGTCTCATCACTATGAACGGATACCGAGGCCTCGGGACCAAATCGCTCAAAATTTGCAATGCTATACCAAGACCATGGAACAAACTTTCTGGGTACTCAATTGTCTCCGAAATTAGATATAGGTTTTTTATTATTTACGAATTACAAGTCTGGAAGTTTGAACTATCGATTTAAACAAGATATAACGATATCATTATTGTGCAAAAATCTTGACATATTTGAAATTTCCATAATTTATGAGTTTCTCGAAATTTTCAGCATCCTCTTAATTTTCTAAATTATCAGAACTATCAATATTTTCAAACTTAGAATTTTCAAAACTTTTTGAAATCTCCAAAATTGTGAGAAATCTCAAAATTTTGAAAATCGTCAATACTTCTAAAGTTCAAGTTTAGAAAAAGGTCAATAAAAGTTTTTTCAATTAATAACTTCAGTTATTTTATTCGTAATCTCTTACCGTTTTGCAGATCGGGCACACCACAATCATCCTCAGAGTATTCCTCCACCAATGTTAGTTCTGATGCCTACAGATACGTGGATTCTTCTTCGTATTGGAATAGTTACAGTGCTTGGCAACACGGATATTACGATAGTGAACATCCCGCGGATTCTTACAGTACTTATGTGTCCGACCAGAAAACCGAAGTAGACGAGCTGGAGCTCATTGGTAAGACCAACAAATATTCGAAATTAGATCGATGATTGCAATGATCCAAAAAAACCATTGTAAAATACTAACAAAATAAAAATTAATCTCAAATTTCAGAACACTCAGTGCCTGTGGATGTGGATAAACTAAACAGAGACACCATCGAGCAAGATTACAGTTTGTGGGATGCTATTGAAAGTTCGAAGTGGATTCCGTGCGATACTGTCGAACTGTGCTACTGAAAATCAATACCCAAATTCGCTAAGTAATGACCAGAAGAACTGCGACAACTCCAACTATATTATAATAAATCTTTATTGATATTCAGTATGAAAACACCAGGACAATGGATGTCTTTTCCTCGCGGAAAAGACGACAGTCTTATACATAGAAACATTGCTGTACCTTACATTTTATTGATAGTAATAAATGTTTTTTCAAAGAAAACAGTCCAGATTTCATAACTGCTAGATGTCGAGAAACAATATGAATGTTCGCGAAATGACAATATTGTGCACACATTTATGAGATAATAACCTGCAATGGCCAACTCGGTTTCTTTCGGTTGCTGAAAATGTTTTATTGCGCATTTATAACGTGACCGGCGATTACAGCTGTCAGTCGCTGATACATTGTATTAAGTTTTTTCTTTGCACGTTTGTGCTGTGAAAAAAATTGTCAATTAAAATGCAGAAATGTTTCATCGTTTTTGCCCTCTCTTGGCCAATATCTGGGCTATTTACCTTACATGTTAATTTTTGCTTGTTTTTGGCAAAAGAACCACCAAATGTATGATATGGATTAAAAGCATTCAATTTTCCTTATCTAATATATGCAAACATTTTCGCACTTTTTCCCTTTTCTAGTTCTTACACATTCTAGTTTGATGCTGAGAATGTCTGTATTTTTTTTTTTTTTTCGATTAGACTAATTTTTTTTTAAACATCGACGAAGAAGCAGACTTGCAATTCTTGTGTCCTTCAGTGTCTTCGAAATTTCATTACCAATTGTATTTTGTTAGATCGATCAATTCTTTCTCAAAGATCAAAATCCATGACTTTGTGTGTAAACTTGTGCACAAAAACCATAAATTTGGTAAAACAAGCCGAACACAAGAATTATAATATGGGAATGAAAAAGATTTTCACGTATTTCAGATTCAGGTTCTGAATAATTTGACAATGAAAAAATACACTTGGCCAATGACGAAAAATACACCATCTTTGGTTGAAATTCGTTTTCAAATTTTACAATTCGACGAAAAATATCAATTTCTCGAAATGGTCGATTTTTATGATGGTAACATATCCTCAACACCGTTAAATCACTTAAAAGTACAATTGCGATTTACACCCACAGAAATACACGTTCGTATTTTTCGATTAATGACGATAAAATAGATAAAGAAAAGTACAAAATAGCACTTAATATATTTTTTTACTTTTTCGTCCACGCGATAATAGTACGAACAAAAATTGCTGCCATACGCGAGCTATAAATAACAACGCAAAAATCTGCAAGAACATCACGTGCTCGCAATAATTTAGAATATGTATCTTAAATTTAAAAACGCCCGGTTTCAATGTTGCCCTTTTTTATCAGTCTTACGCTTAGCAAAAAATGCAAGCACAAAATTCAGTATTACGAAAGAAGCCAAAGTTTGACATTCGGCAAGTTTCAAAAATTACTAAAGCGGCTTTGGCTTTTAATCCAGTCATTAGGCGCGAATTAAATTGCACTATCAAGTCTTACTTGTAAAAAATATCTTTGCAGTCATTCCATCTTATGCATTGTTAACAGATGAAAACTGAAAAAAGTGGCTCGAGGAAAACATTTTCGAGAGCTCGAATTTACGCCGACACATTTGCTCACGCAGTAATTAATAAGTCAAGTGTTTTTTAACATTTTGAAAAACAGATCCACGACTGTTTCCGATTTTTCGCATTTTTTCTTTGAGAACTTCGAAAATAAAGCTTACTGTTCCGTTTACGTGTGAAATTACGAAATTAGTGATCCCCTATCAATTACAGGCGACCGAATTCAGTAGCCTTTTTTTGTAGGTTTTCTAACGTCGAAAAAATGCATTGAAATGAAAATAATTTTTGTTGATCATCTAGATTTTGATCGAATTTCATTCTTTTACGCAATAACTTCAGACACAGTGGTTTAAAATATCTATCTTACATTAAAAATTACATACAAAATGTAAAGAAACAGCTTTCTACGTCCTAATCGACCTAATAATGATTCAAACAAACTTATTTCTATTTAAAAAGCAACGCTTCTTGCATTCTTCGTGTTAAGTTACACAAAATCAAAGGCGACAGAATTCGGTCGCTTCTTACTTGGTGCACAATTGAAAAAAAGCGATCGAAATTCTATCGTCTCTGGATGTCATAATACAAAAGCTTATGAAATCTAGCAACTCGATTTCAATTTTTAGAGAATTGCATAGCCATCAAAGCTTGAAACTCCTCAATTTTTTGTGATTTTCCCAAAGTCATTAGACAGACTCACTTTTCACTCAATTCAATTCACATTGACAATTTTGCCCAACGAAATTCCTCACATTATAATTTGCTCAATTTTTCAGCCAGAAATTCGACCAAACATAAATTCCCTACGTCGATCTTTCGAATTCCTCGGAAGTACAACTCAACAAATGATTCCCGAATTCCATTATTTGTTTGTACTAAAAACATGTTCAAACTTCTTTGGATAGATATAACTTCGTTCCCTTCGTATAGTAAATACACCTTATGTACTGCACTGCTTATAATTCGACATGTGTATCATTCCATAAATAAATTACATTAAAATATCTCAGTATCCAATATTGATTTACAGTAAATAATGAACACATGGTTTCATTTCTCGCACATGCATTTGCACCGATGTCACTGTACCCTTCATAAAATCATTGAAGAATAGCTTTCTGCACTTGAAACTCCTTAAATAAAGATCTCGATACAAATAAATAAATAAACGTATTTCCACTGTCGAAATTCGAGCTTAGAGAGGAGATTTTGCCAAGTCAATAAAACTTTTCTCCCGGTTTTAAAACTGAATTTGTGCAAGATATATACATGTACTTGCCAGTAAAAAATCATCCACTTTCCGAAATTCGCACCATTTACATTCACATCAGTGTGAAATTAATTAGACACTGATACACGTTTTCATCAACCAATTGTTTATAAAAACAAATTTCAACAATGCACTGGACAAAGAATAAATATTCGATTCACAATTTCTGTCTATCAGAGGAACGAAAAATTCGTCCTTTTTTGGGTTCAAGAGTGATAAATGATACACATGAAGCATTACAAAGTAAATACGGGATACACGCGCGGATTTCGAACTAATTGTATAATGACAACTTTTATACACCTATTTACACATCTTCAATTCTCTTTAGTCTGTCGTTCTCAACTCGTTTTCGTTTATCTGGACGAATGGCGTTTTCGACCGCGCCAAATTTGCCGTTTACCAGTTTTCTCTTCAAACCGTTGAACAGCGTCAATTTATTGTTCTCATTTCGCGGACTTTTCGAATTCTTCCGTATTTCACTCCGAATATGCAAATTTGGAACAGTTGAAAATACTGAAAATGTGAAGCTCGAACGCTTGCTCTTGTTTACGGTACATCGACTATAAATGCCAGCGGGTGAATAAGCAGCGTTCGCTCTGTGCAATACCTATCGAATGTCGAATTTTCTTTTTTCTCGTTTCCGCTTTTTTCGCGTTACAATAACTTAATAAGGCTCTAACCATCCCTTCCGAGATGAAGAATCGCAGTAAACCCTCATTGATCAGTTCTCTACAATTTTTCGATACTTATCATTCTCAGTTCAGGCAATTCAAAACATGAAGCTATGCCAAAACTTCCACCAATAGTTCAGTCACGCGACATGATATTATTCTGGTGAAAGATGTTTTAGAAATTTAGTCACGTAGTAACAAAAATTAATTTACTTACATAGATTTTTACTAATTCCGTCGTACTGATAATGAACTTCTGAATTACTGACACTCTTTATTACGAACTAATTTACACGCAAAATTGAAATAAAGACGCTTGAGTTTACTGCACCTCCGTGCGTGGGCAGTCCGACAACGTTGTATTTTTCACGTTAGTCCACGTTGTCTTGGAATATGAGCTTTATGTATCCAGGTGTGCCGTCCAATGGGACTGCACAAAAAGGGCATATCGCAATGTAGCCATTGGTTCCGTGTGGAATAGGTGTTTTTTCCCAGTACCTGCAAATGATCGACGAATAAGTTTCCATTTTCATATTTCAAGACAATCCTCACTTAACCTAACCAAACCTCATCAAAAATGTTATCAATTTTAAATTGTAAAATAATTTATTTAATAATCTTTCAACTTTAGTAAATATAATTTCTGTTTTAATAGAACAAAAAACAAAAAACGTACTTGACTGTCTTTTCCGTTCCCATGTGACCACACGGACTGAAAGCGTACGTGGGTAGGCCGCTGTCGACGTAGAAAGCGGGCTCGATGCCCATGCAGAGCTTGACGATGGGCCCCGCGACAAGGCACATGGGACACCGTCGCATGGCTTTGTCCTTTTCTTGGCCCCAGTCGTGATGACCTTGAACATGGCCGCACTTCAAGTACACGTAAGGCTGCTGCTGCTGCGCTGATTCCGTGGCAGCTTTTCGTGGTATCACCAGGGTGTTCAAACCAACAGGACACTGGGGCCTAGCGGCATTTATGGCGTCTACCAATTCTTCCAGTTTGTGCTTCGTCTGTGAGAAATGTACAATGACAATTGTTCGTGTAATTCAAATACATTTTTGAAAACATTAATTAGACAATTAAAAATATTGATTAATTCAAGACAACGTTTGATATGAGACCTGGATGTACATCTGAGAATTTCAGAACAAATTTAATACTTCGATAGCAAGCACGTAGCCAGGGAAAAAAATAAAATAAAAAAAAAATTTCGGATGGGGCTGAAGCCCCACCCAAAATTCTGGAAAATGTGAAAAATCTAGCACATTGAAAAAAAGTATATTTCGAAAAAATTTGTTAAGTAATACTGATTTTCACACGTGTCAAAGTTTTCGAGAAACTTGATAATTTTCAACATTTTCAACATTTCAAGATTTTCAACAATTTCAGGAACTTTCAAAATTTGGAGGGTTTCGAGAATTTTAGAAGTTTGGAAATTTTTAGAATTTTAACAATTCTGAAAATTTTTAAATTACAAAATATTTTTCTAATCCTTAAAATTACGAAAATTTTACGAATTTTCAACATTTCGAGAGACTTTGTAATTTGAAATATTTTCAACACTTGAAAATTTTTAACAATTTTGAGAATTTTAAAAGTTTGAAGGATTTTGAAGTGTATTAGAATTTTCAAATTTTCATGAATTTCAAAATTTTCGTAAATTTCAGAGATTTGTAAAAGTTTGAAAAATTCCGGGAATTCACAATATTTACAGGGTTCTTGAAATTGCAAGAATTTTACGAATTTTCAACATTTCGAGAAACTTGATAATCTGGAACATTTCAAGATTTTCAATAATTTAGAGAATTGCAGAAGTTTCTGTATTTCGACAATTTTTAGAATTTGAAAAATTGTAGGAATTTCCGAGATTCCAAAAAGGTTCGAAAATCTTGAAAATGAAGGCAGTTTTCATAATTCTTCGAATTTCAAAAATTTTACTAATTCCTACAATTTCGAGAAACATTCGTTCAGTTAAAACATTTTCAACACATTTCAAGACTTTCGGCTATTTTGATACATTTTAAAGTTTAGAGAATTTTGAAAATTTCCAAACTTTTTGAAATTTTTAAAATTATTAGAATTTCGACAATTGTGGCAAATTCAGAGATTCGAAAAAGTTTCAGAAATTCTACAAATTTACAATTCTTCCATAATTATTGAAATTTCAAAAATGTTACGAATCTCTGAAATTTCGAGAAACTCGATAATTGAACATTTTTAACATTCCAAGATTTCTGACAATTTCGCGAATTTTCAAAGTTTAGAATATTATTTTGCGAATTTCAAAAGTCAAGAGAATTTTTACAACTTTATGAATTCCGAAAGTTTAAAAAATTTCAGATATTTCAACAAGTCTTGAAAATTCTCGGAATTCAGACAATTCTCATAATTCCCGAATAAAACATTACGTTCTAAACTTGCTGAACCAATTTCGAGTAAAAATCACAGCCCCCCGAAAGTAATTTCTGGCTACGTCCTTGTTCGATAATTAAATAAAATTGTTAGAAATTAGTAGATAAATGAATAAAAACTCACAGGTGAATTGGCCAACCCCTCAGCCGAGCGCCATAGTAGCGTCGCGCCGCAAAGGTCGATAAGGGTACCGTCCTGGAGAATATTGTTCTCCTCCTCGACCACTTCGCCCTTTTGCTGAGCACTCCTGCTCTCCCTCAGGGAAAACACACCCCCGCCAACGCTGACCTCGCGCCACAAACCACTCTGAGCGTCGCCACCGCAGAAATGACCCCGTGGATGCATTATCAGCACTCCGTTCGTTGTCAAGCCATCAATTTCACGATTTTCCTGCCATTTCGTCGCCTTCTCCTGTCCCGACATTATTCGTTCCTACTTTACTGTTCCCCAAGTACCCACATTTTTCCAATCGTGGGTGCTAGGTTTTTTTGCGTGGCCATTCACTCCCAGCAAAAAGTCTATTTTGTTAATCTTAAAAAATTCTTTTTCGTTCAAGATAATTTGGCTATATGAAAAAGGGACAGAATTAACGATCATTAGGTTACACTGAATGACTGAACCAGTTTAGAAAAATATGAAAAAACAGTTTTTTTGCAAAGTAATGGAAATTATAATTTTTACTATTTTTAATAGACAGCTTAATCGTTGTTCAAGTTTTGGAAGCGGAATTTAAGAAATTTAAAGAGTTGTGAAATTCGAAAAATGTTAGAATTTCTAATTTTTGAGAATTTAAAAGTTGAAAGTAATGTAAAGTTTTTAAAAGTTGCGAAGTTGAAAAGTTCTTAATTTTAGGAATTTCAAAAGTTTTGAAAGTTCCAAAATTTCAATGAATAATGAAGTTTTGGAATTTTCGGAAATTGATTTTTGTATAATTCAATTAGTATGCAATTTCTAACTTCCAGTATTCTAATTATAAAAAATGTCACAATTTTAATGAATTTGAAATAAGAAAATTTCGAAACATTTTTTTCTAATTCCCAAGTCTTCTAATTTTTTTTTTCTAATTCCCACTTTGTCTCTGAAATCTACATTTTTTTTGCTTCAAACAATAAATCTATAAAATACAGTATTTTCGAGTTCGAATATTATCACTGGGTTATTGTCCATTTTGTGTCAACGTTTCCACCACATTTGAACTCACGCTAAATAACAAAACATTTCACATTCAATAGCTCTTGCTCTAGTTTGTCTTTAAATAGCCAGAATGCGAATATAGAACCGGTAACAATAAACTGGTTGTTCTCTCAAAGTTTTCAATGTTCTTTTTCAACCATGAACAAGTTGTTAAGCCATAAAAAAATCTTTACACACGTCTGCCGAATGGAAAAATTTTCTTCACAAATATCATTTCCATACTTCAGTCTTTAGAACCAATATAAAAAATGAATAATTATTAAAATATATAATTCCGGTCTTTGTCTATCACAAAGAGCATGAACTATTTAGAGTTGTATAAAAATTGACAAATTTCACACTAAAAACATATTCATCTAACTACCTATCACTGTTTATAAAAACCTTGTAAAATCAGACGACGCAATTTTTAACACAACATACAACAAAACTAACAAACAAACTTAACGTCTTAATTTTTCCAGGAGATTGGCCACCCTTCGCATCAGCCGACACTTACGCCCAAAAAGATGTTCCTCGAACTGTCAAAGCCGGCGGCGTAAATCCTGGCAACTCTGGGATCCGATCTGTCGGCGAGGATACGACACGCGAACCTGCTGATGGTACTTTGCGCGACTCTGTCTTCTTTTGCTGCCGCCCCATCGCTGCCACCTGGGTATGTGTCCATCACGACAAAGTCAATTGGCGATTCTGATGAGCGACCGATCTATGGGAACCCAAAAAAATTATTCATTCAATCAACTACTATTTTGTTTATTGCAAGAAATAGTATATTGTGCAACTAGTGGGAAAAGGAGAAGATTCCATGAGCGGGAAATTGCTGCACGAGCGTAGCGAGTGCAATAGCACGCGAGTGGAATATTCTCCGTCGACCAATAGTTGCACATAATACTTTATTCAACAACCGCGATGAATATGTGATTTTGGGTCCCGCTGAGAGGAGAGGAAATAACAGATTACCTGACTGATTGACGCAAAAATCGCCCTTAGAGCTTTGCTGTGTACTTCACGGCGTTTCTAAACTAATCACCGCCTTCGTCGTTTTTATTTTCTTCAAAACTAATTATGCCTGTATTCGACACTTTTGTAAACAACAAGAAAAACATTGCAGCAATACACAATTTTGTAATTTTGAGGTTAGGGTTGGGGAATTTGACGTTTCGATATATGTTGTGTCGCTTATCCGCCATCTTGTTTCATTATCCGTGCGTAAACGGTCACTAAACTGAGCGTGAGTAAGTAAATAGCTATATGTCGTTAAAAAGAGCGTGGGCGAACAGCTTATTCGCCCACTAGTGTGCGAACGAGTTCATCACTCGCATGCCATACGTCAACAATCAGGTAATTCATTATTTCTTCCACTCTTAGCGGGGCCCCGAACTTACATATTCCTCGCGGGTGTTGAATAAAATATATTTCTGACTTGGAACAGAAGAGGCCTTAGGTTAATTTTTCTGAATGACAACTTGTAGTGAATTTTTTACTTGAAACATGTCCGTGTTTTCGTCTTCGGTGTACTCTACGATCACAGCTTGAGTCCTAGATAGGGTGTACGAAATGGAGTGTTGCCTAGTGTCGAGTATGGCTTGGGAACTGTGGGGCGTCTTGACGACGTAGTGCTTGCTGCGCTTCACCCCGTTCGCCACTGGCCTTTTGTACAGCACGAATTTGCTTCTTCTCCTACCACGGTCACCAGGTGGTAAATAACCATTGTACCTGCAAAGAAATTCATTTGTGAACAGGGTGTTTATGTTTCATTTATTTTTGTTCTAAAAATTAGTCTCAGACAATTCGTTGGATATTTTATTCTATTTCTCGATTTATTCGTCTATGGATTTTGGGATTATGAATCTTCAGTTATTTTAAAAATTCATAAAAGGAAAAATACTGAGATATAAATAATATTCTGAAATACACACGGTGGAAAATTCAACAATCTACATGAAAAAATCTTTTCCGAAAACCATTCTACGGAAATTCTACGTAAAAAATTTTATTCGATAGGTTGACTTAAGCGAAGATTTTGAGACGGAATAACAAATCAAAACAATTAACGGAATGAAATTTTTAGAATATATTCAAAAATTTTCAAAATTATGGAAAAATATACAAAATTACTAAAACTTTCGAAAAATTCAATATTTCAAAATTGTCAAAATTGTCAGAATTCAGGAAATCGTCCAATTTTTCATAGATCTTCGCGTTCTTAAAATTTTCGAAATTTTGTTGAAGTTTCTTAAAATTTTTGGACGACTTAAAATTTATAAAATGTTGAAAAATGAATGAAATTCTAAGTCTACACAAATTTTTGAAATCTCTAACTTTTCCATACTTCCAATTTTTCGAACTTACAAAATTACAACATTTCAAAAATCATAAAAATTAACCAAATTTTCAAAATCAACGGAATTCGATTCTCATAACTTCCAAAAATTCTAAATCACAAAAATATACGAAATTTTCACTGTAGGATACCGAAAAATGAGGCAGTAATCAAACCACCGAATCCATACTTCGCGAAATTCGAAACTTGCGTATTCGCCACAAAATGCAAGCACACTATCAATTTCCCAACCACATATAATTTCACCCTGAAAATGCTTGATCCATAAAAAATTTCCCGCGTAATAATCCGCAATTTTCCCGCCGACTGAAACCTTTTTCCCCCTGAACAAATCCGGAATCGGGACGGTGTCATAATGTGTCGTCTCTTTGAAAGTACTTCGGCTAAATACCGCACACTCCAAATTGGATATGTGATCCTATTACGGCTTGTGGATACAATTAGGTCGCGGCGCCTACAGAGAAAGAAAACACGAGACGTCTCCTTTCTCGAACCACGAAAAAAAGATAAACTTCCATCTCAAAACATTCCACAAAGCCTTATCTAGAGCTTCTTAGATTCCCTGATAGCCCCAACTTTTTCATTTTCAAAATTCCAACAAATCGTTCCCATGCCGGACGAAACGAAGATTAGAAAAAATTCAGTATAATTCAGGCCAAGCCAAAGATGTTTTCCCGTCGTGGAAAAGTGAAAACAAAATCACTCAGCAATAAAAATCACCGAATCGATTAGTGGACCGAGGAAAATTAATTTGCCTATGCAAGATTGTAGCGGCAATTAGCGTTGTTTATTCGCGGGAGCGTGCGAACAAAGCAATCACCGCGCGGCGTTTTCATTCCGAACGAGATAAGGCGACGCATGACGAGATCTACCTGCATGTGCAATTTTTATTTTTGTTGTGTATTGCCCCGCCGAGATAAATAATACGAACGACGCCGCGCATCTACGCATTAATTCAAGGCACCTTTGGGCGCGCCGGCCGCTTTGTCTCGGCGCTTTAGTTTATAAATAAAGGATAAAAGGGGTTTCAAACTAAGAAACGCGAAAAAAAAAACAAGCATAAGCGGATAGAATTTCGCGTGCAACGATAAAAAATGAGTAAGAAGCTATAAAGCATGTGAATAAAAAAATTACGGAGTTAGATTTTCAACCCTAAATTAATTGCACGTTAGAAAAAATTATCATTTTTTATACCTCGTGTACAAAATGCGTGTTTTTTTCACTGCTGACATTTTTTCAACGCACGTTTTTTACGTAAAAAAAAAAATAATATTTGCAACTCGTGGAATAATAATTTTTCAACTGGTAAGGTTTCTAAAACAGAGTTTTATTGAAAATCAACGAAATATTGATATTACGGCGTTTATCGAACATTTTTGATGACTTGTAGGCGCAAAAATCAATTTCTAGTAAAAATTTCATTTATGGTCCATTTCTATTTGATTGTTATTGAATTATTGATGAGATAATCTTCAGTTTCTCTGAAGAGGGCACAAATTAAGCGTCAAAAGCTCAAAGAGTTGATTTTCTCGGTTGAGTAATTCCTAAATTTTAATTTTATCGAATTTCCTAAATTTTTAAGTACTGAGCAACATATTTCAAAAATCAACGTTTTTAACATTTAAAATCATGACCAAGGCAACCGGAAATATTTTTTTGAATTAAAAATATTTGAATAAATATTTCACTAGTGTTTTATATTTTCGTAAAAAATTTTCATTTTTGTATGTTTTGGTTCAAAATAACTCGCCTTCCGTCAGACTGAAAGTGACAAATGAACGCAATTCTTTTTTCAAAATCGTGAAGAATTCGTATCTTACAAATCAATTGAAAATGCCGGAAATTAAAGAAAGTTCTTTATCTTCGGAATTTCGTTGTATAAAATGATTTTCGAGCAAAAATTATTAATTTTCGAAAATCTTCAACAGCATAGTCAGTTCAATGACCAGAAAGTGTATGAAAAATAAACAAATATCGTCAATATTTCATATCTATCACAAATATTTTAGCCGCTTTTCGTAAATAATAAATATTTAATATTTTTAGGGTTTTACGTAAATATTTTTGGCTGCCCCAAAAATAATTTTGTTGACTCGAGTCATCATTAAACATTTCCCATTAATTAATTATTCTGATAAAAGATTAAGTGTGTGTATTATTACACTAGTTGCAAAATCTACCATTCATGTATCAATTCTCGTTTTTGTATTGCGAATTATAAAAATTCTGCCCTGTTTTCAGACAAAAAGGGTGTTTTACAGCCAACTTAAAAATTAAGATAGCATAACTACTCTGAATGTACAACGATTTCCGACTTGCTATCACAAAACCAGTTATAGTTCCTTCGCTGTGAATAAGTTTCGAAAAAATTAACTGTTCTTTTTTTGTAGAGACGCCGACTTTACGGTTGAGTAATATAAGAATTGCTTGACAATCTAGAGATTTCCAATTGTCGATCACTAGGTTACAAGCCATTAATCATCACATTTTCGCCATTTTCAGATACCCTCCTTCCCCTATCATAACCAGAAATAATTTGCCCCCCTCCCTCCCCCTCCAAAAACGGAGTCATCATAAGAATTGATAAAATAAGAAACTTCAAATTTAATCTGTATACTTTTACAAATAATTTCGAAATACAACGAAAAATATACAACTTTAAAAAAATCAGTCGTACAATTTCGTCATTTAGAGTCACGCGCTACTTAATTTACCCTCGAAAAATACGAGGAAAAAAAACACTGGGGCAAGGAAAATGCGATAAAGTGATAAAACTCACCCAAGAATGACTAGTTCGCCGTATTTTGCTGCCATTTGTTTGGGTTTGTCGTGGGTTTGCCCGTGGCTGTATTTCTGACAGTGAGCTGGTTGGCTAACAGCCTCGCCCTCTTCTACAAGAAGTGGGCCTTCGCCGCTGCCACCGTCTGACCTGGAACCATTTCAACAATCATTGACATCGTCAATAATTTTGTTATTTGTACACACGGAGACAACTTTTAGTATTACCAACTTAATTCATTCACAAACATAAATTCATTTATACATACTGAATCAAGTCAATGAACTTTCAAGTTGAATTGCTCTTATTATTTTCGACTTTTTTTTCGATTTCTCTTAATTTTTTATGGAATGTTCAAAATTTCTATAAAATCTACGATTTGCAAATTTCGGAAAAATTCGCATCATTTCCGAATGTTTTTAATTTTTCCAATTTTTTCTAGAATTCTCGAATTTCGAGAAAATCGCTCGACAAACGTTCAATTTACGCCAATTTTGCGAATTTCAGAAAATGGTAAAAGAAAAAGTGACTCGGAATTTCACAGGAAATTTGCAAATTTCGGCAAAATTCTCATTATTTCCGAATTTTTTTTAATTTTTCCTAATTTTTTCTGGAATTCTCAAGTTTTGAGAAAATCGTTCGAGAAACGTTCAATTTATGCCAATTTTGCGAATTTCGGAAAATGGTAAAAGAAAAAGTGACTCGGAATTTCATGGGAAATCTATGGTTCTTAGTTGTTACGGTAACATTGCTGGGATCGCTGAATATTTCAATTTATGAATTTGGATCAAGGGAAACACACCTAATTATTGCCGGATCCGCATCACCTCTTCACATTCCGATCGTGATTAAGACTTACAATCCAATGTTAAATATAATTATAAAAGACGTTGATGAGTATTTCAGAATCAACTATCAATTGGAAATGACCAACTGATGCAGACACAGCAATTTTATACTTGCAGGAATTCCGTTCTGGACTTCCCATCTGTAATTTCCATATGAAATCATCATTCGGAAGTATGAATCATCGTATTTTGCTAAATTATTTCATCTTTTTTCAAGTATTCATTTCCACTGATATTATTACGATTGGTCCCGCAAATCGCCAAAATCATTCTTCAGCAATTTTCGAAAATCTGCGAATTTATTGGGTTATTTTTTCAAACTGTCCAGTATTTACCAATTTTTATAAATTTCTGAGTACAAGTACTACATTGAATTTTGATAATTCCAAAGAATTTTCAAATGTTTTTAATTAACAATTAGAATAATGATGGAAAGGAACAAATAAACAGAACCGAAAGATTAGAAAATGCTAAAATTCCACAGATTTTGTAAGTATTCGTAATACTTTCGAATACATACTACTATTTTATTTTATTTCGAATAATTTCGACAAATTTTGACCATTTTCGATGTTTTTGGGAAAATTTTTTTATAGTCTTGGAATAATAAACAACGCTTTTAATATTATTTCAAGAATTCACATTTTTTCGAATTTTCTACATATTTTCAAAATTACGAAAACGTTTAAAATTCACGAAATATTTCGACATTATTAAATTTCGAACAATTGTAAGATTAAAAAAAAAAAAAAAAAAATTTGTGAACTCCTAAGTGTTTTAAAAATCCCAAAAATTGTTTTTTGAATTACAAACATCTGTGTATATTTTGCATACTATCAAAAAATAGGAAAAAATGTTTTAAATATTTATGTTTCGCATTTTGGACAGTCTCATGTACATTACACCTTTGTGGGGGAGGGGTGGTAAAAAAGGTCGAAAATTACGTTACATAATTTATGGACGACCCCTTACTGGGCATCAAAGTTGGGAAATTTCCTTCCTAAAGTCTCGTAAATAATCTAAAACTGATAATGAGAACCGCGATGGTCGAAGATACACTTAAAAATAGATTTCTTGGATTATTTGAACAATTAATAATCCATTTTCCAGATAAAGAAATTGAGCAATTAAAAAGTTACATGTCGCTCAAAATTAATTTGCAATAATTAGATCGATATCACTCGATACCCATGTCTTTAAAAATATTATTTTATAAATTGCAATCGTAGATTGTATTCTCTTACACCTGAAATTCATTATCAACGGTACTTTTTATCAGATCGATTCCGTTCTTTTGCGATTTCATAACCAGTGTTATTGGCTTTCCATAAGCATGCTGACAATATTGAATTATTTATAGCGAATATAGCTGGATGAGAAAATAATGAGATTATATCGATGTTAAAAACAATTCGTCGATTTACTATAAACACACAAATTAATATGAAAAAAAGGAGAAAAAAGGGGCTTTGGGAGCAACAAAGAGAAAAAAAAATAACAATTGACAAATGCCTTATCAAGTTATACATTTGTAGAATTGATATAAATTCAATATTTACAACAGCAAAACTAATAAACAACCGAAAAATGAACTACAACTGGAAAGGAAAATGATAAATGATAAAGAAAATAACAATTTCGCTTATGCTGACAATTTTGTCATTCAATTTTTGTCTGTGGGAATTAGAATTTATTCATACCTGAGAAAAATTTTAACTGCAATAGCACACACATTTTTCACGTTTTCTCAAATTTTGTATACAACGATTTTAAATATAAAATTAATTTAAGAAAATACATTTGTCTGAAGATTGTGAAAAAAAAAAAAATCATGAACGAATAAAATGAAAATTCAGTTTTTAGCTGACTTGAGGCATTTTTAAAATGACGAGACTTTGATTTTTTCATGGAAATTGAATAATTTCGAGTAAGTCAGTCAAACTTTTATTGAATTATAAGGATTATGAAAATATTCTGAAAACATCGAAGTTTTATTACAAAAACTGTTCAAATGTGAAAAATTAAAAATCTAAATCGTAAAATAGCACGAAATTGTCATTCCAAATAGTAAAATTTTTTTTTTAATTATAAAAAATTTATAATTTCGAGTTTCATACTTTTTCATTTCTTAATCAAAATTTTCTACATGCATAATCCGTTAATTGAACTTCAATATGTATGGAAATGTAAAAATTCTGAATTTCTCATCTTTTGCGTTTAAATACTCGAAATCCTGTTTTTCAATTTGAATTTAAAAATTTACGATTTCACAAACTTCGAAATTCATAATTTTTCGTAGTGATACATTGGAATTCTAAGAAATATCAATATCAAATATGAATTTTCCAAATTAATTCTCCCAAATTCAATATCTGCTAAAAATAGCCTTCATTGAGGTCTAGAAACTTCAGGATCATACAAGGCGTTTTGAATGTTCAAGAATTCATTCAATTTGTCAGTAACTTGGACAGAAAAGGGATTTCACGGTAATTCGAGTCAAGGCTGCAAAGTAGTCAAATTTTTCAAAAAAAAAAAAAAAAAAACTTGTACACAGATATTGATCCATGCAACATTCTCGATTCATCAAATTTTTGCATTTTGATAGCCAGTGTTACCGGCCTATTTGTTCGTTGCAGATTGAAGTAATTTTGTTATCAAAAGCTCTAATCAACATTTCCGAACCCCACAAAACGAGACTTCCCGTATCGAATACAGATACCTCAGAAATAATTCATGGACACTATGGAAAATAAAAGCATCATCAAGATACATTGACCGAAAAACATAAACAACCCCACACCCCGACACATCACATATGTTTATCAATACGCGAAACTTCGCCATCGTGACGAAAAAAATGAAAAAATTGAATGAAAAAACCATCGTAGACGGAGAAAAACGAAAAACTCGAGAAGAGAGGTAGAAAGAGAAAGAGGAGCTGGCGCATTCTTACCGTATCACCATTGTGGTGGGATCCGTGTTGGTCGAGCCAATTTTGCTATCGAGTTCGACGGGAGCCACTTTGAAGGACGCTGCCCCGATTCTCTGTTTTGGTTTTCCTTCGGTTGCCCGTTAGAGCTCCGCGAAAACGCCCGCGCCGGCCGAAAATACGTCCCGGGAGTTCATGTTGTTACCACCACAGTGGACGCGTTTTTTTTCTCGCCCGAAAGCAGGCAGAGGCAGGAAATGACTCAAATCTCAATAAATTTCACGAATTCGCACGAAATGGTGATCGACTGGACTGGACGGGTCTCGACTGGTTTACGAAGGGGCACGAAGCCGCCGCCAACAGCACGAACCTGAACGACGACAGCGAAACAACGGGTAACGGCCATTCGCGGAATAGGAATGGAGCAGAATGGAGTACGCAAGCGCGTACACAACCCTTTTTCGTGATTCGTGTTTGAAACATGTTCGATGAACGTGATTAGTGAACCAACTGTCATGGCCGCTAGAGACATTTTCGCGCGAATTATTTGCATTCTTGATGCCGTTAAGACGTTTTCAAATTCCGTTATTTTACGATTACGAGTAACATAACTTTAATTTTCGTATGCGAACAAGTTTTCGATGTTATCCAATTCGATTTTTATGCATTATCAATTATAAATTATTAATAAATTCGATTTTTGCATGTTTAGCTAACATACCTTTTTTTATTCTTTGAAAACAATTTGTCTGACCATGGATTCGAACCCAATTGTTCCTTCCTATGTTTAAACTCCAGAAGAACGTAAAATAAATCCACAATTTTCTAAAGGTGAAAGAACAATACTCCATGACTTCGAAAATTAAATGTTTTATATTCTGGAAACAAATTTTCGACATAATAAATTGAACATTAAAAAAATTGCTTTTTGGAGACAGTGTTACTTAAAAATAATGTAAAAACAAGGACTTAAATCGGAAGATGACGTTCATTTTCATTTTAGTCAAAAAATATGAAAATGGAACCAACTTTGCGAATTATTGTCAAGTATCAATTCCTGGTTTGAATAACGGCATAACTTACAGGGACATCCAACTTCGTAGGCGAAAAATATTCAATAAATGATTCCAAAAATAGTATCCTGAGAATTTACCTTCTGAATTCCCATTGAAAAAATTCAAAAAACGCGAATTCTCTACTGAATTGATATACACAAATCAACCAAAATTTTCTCTAATGAGTTACAAGAAAGTAGCAAGTACTTGACACATTTGACAGTGAAATAATTCCGCATTACTTCTAGTTGAACATCCCTTTTCAACAACAGTGAGCAACATTTGTCTCTTAAAGTTCTAGTATCACTTCGAATGTACACAACAGATGGATATGCCTTCGAATCCGTATTGATCTTGCATTCATTCGGGACCTCATTATTTTGTTTTGGCAGCTCCTCGTGCTTTCCACGCCGTGAACAAATTCCATGAGAAATAGAGAGACAGAACATGTGTTTCGAGTGCCAAGATAATGAAAGCGTACCATAAAACTCCATATGGTAGACCCTGAAAAATGTATAACATACAGTGTTTTCCTGTACAGTTTTTTTGTGTATAGAAGAGTTTTTTATAGTTGGTAAAACATAGGTTTTAGTCCCTATGAAGAATTACCTGCCATATGTGGATATCTTTTGTTTCCCCACTGGTAATGTACACCCAAACGTCCTTGAAATAATAGATGAAGCCATACATTATGGGGCAAATGGCCGTGATGACGGTTCCTACCATGTAATTTTTCAACGTCTTCATGGCATTTCTTTTGACTGCTGACAGACCGAAGAATGTCAGTAGTATGCTGGTACACCAAGCGTACTCCCACCAGAGTGGCTAAAAAAAAACATTTTTACGTCTAAATTGATAGTCTCGGTAATATAGTTATGTGACCATGATGAAAATAATATGTATAATACATTGATTTTTTTTAATGATAATTAATTTATTAGAGTGCAATATTTTGAATTTTCATTTACATTTCTTTAAAAAGCAAAGAAAATTGTATTTACCTGTGGTATTTCGAGCTCTTCTATTTCTAAAATAAATATATCAAGGCGGTCTAAAATGTCTGCTGACAATTTTGTCAGCATTAGAAAAAAAAGTACAAAGTGGGCGAATATACATTTCTTCAGTCTTGATTTGTTTGTGGCGCTGCAAAAGAAAGAAAAACAAATATTATTATTTTAAGATAATGTCATTTCAAGACAACTTTCAATTCATTTTTCTATTCCAAATTTTACTGACAATATAACAATTTTGTTTGAAAAAATTAAAAATGTCAGTATACAAATTCATACAAATAAACATTTAAAAGGATTCAATAATTAGAAGTCAAATACATTAAAATTCAAATGACATGCAATTGAATATGTGTAAACATCTATATAAAACAATTATATTGTTGATGCATCTTAAAAATTAGGACACAATCTATTAAAAACCAGTTGCGATGGCAAAACAAAGGTAAACAAAGTAGCACTCGAAACGAACGGCAATTGCGAAAATGACGATTGTTGCGAAATGCCGATGAAAAACAAAACTCTTGTTGAATGCAAAACCGAGTGATTGCGTTCGCGCATCGATGTGTTTACATTTGAAAATAGCATCTTTCCCGATCCCGGGTAAATGATCAGGTGAACGAGAGAGAAAGAGACGTGCGGAAAAGTTGAGAAAAATTTCTTGCTAGGCGAAATCCTCTAAATTCAAAACGTCAATACTTGCGGGGAAAAAGTTGTTATTATTTATGCATGCTGTCAAAATAACTTGCCTGGCCTGGTACTGAGTGGCAACTTTCTGTCTGTGCGCAAAATCAGCGCCGTCCGTGCCTAGGGCCTGTTGCACTGTCACTCTCGAAGCCATTTTCGAAGGTCCCGGAGGGTGCGGAGCCTGTGACAGTGTACGGCCCGCTCAAAAAAAGCCTTAAGTTTTCGGAAGTAATTTTCAAGGTAGCACCATCCCACTGCCAACTATTTTTAAACGTGGAACGTGGAACGTAATCGGTGGACAACGCGTGCAAACGCGTGGTTTCGCGAAACACGCGTTTTCAACTTTTCAGGTTTACCAACGTTTGGACATTTTGGACGAAAACCGAATTGATGAATTGCTTAGTTGAGCAAGATTGGCTAATTGCTGCGTTCTGGGATTCGGATGGACCAAAATGAGATTGCGATGTGCGGGATTTTTTTTTCAAATAGGTTGTTTTTGCTGCCCAATGTTTCAGACTTTTTTTATACACAGAAGTTGAAAAACGAAAATTTCATTCAAAGTGAATTAGAATCAGAAGTCAAAATCTTTTTTAATTCTAATTTCAATTTCATTTTATTTCTAATTTTTAGTTTTTAAGAATCGTTACGACAAATTAGCTTGGTTTCACATTTTCAGTTACAAATAATGACTAGTCAATTTAAAATTGAAATCTAGTTTGTTATTTTGTATTACTAGGTATCAATTGATTACCATTTTTCAAGCATTTCAATAAACACATTTCATATTATGTTCTTTAAGTATTGATAACAAATTACACAGTCCAAATAAATATAATACAAACAAAAATTTTCTCAACAATTGGACTAAACAATTGACAAACTTTAAGTTACTTTCCACATCAAATTGTAGTAAGAAAAAAAAGTTCTATTTAACGTTTTTTATTCGTTGATGAAATATATACAAAAAAGATGATAACGAAATTAATAGTGTTTCATTTTCTTTTTCTTTGATTGTATCCGGGTTGCTTCTTTTCTCAACCGTCTCCAATAAAGTTTTGTGTTTGGATCTATTTCTTCCAAAGGTAGTGGAGGGCCAGTATTAAGTGTCCACAACCAATCCGGATACTCTGAATCAGGTTTTAATTTCACATCTTCGCCTTCTATGTAAATGTTGCTCCCACAACAGTAAGTCAGCAATTTATTAACGTCAGTCTCGATGGGAAATTTTTGCTTCGTTACAATTTGCGATCTCTTTCCTACTTTTTTCACCCCCAAAGATCCTCCCAGTTTTCCTGGCTTGGCTAAAAATACCAACAAAATTTTCAGACGAGTTTTCAATCGAAGCACTGTCTGGTAGAGTTCCAAAAAAATAACTTTGAGGATACTCATGAGTTGTTGATAAAAATTTCATTTGAATAATATTGTTCCAATGCTATGCGTTATTCCTACAGATGTATTAAAAAATAGAATATCTCGCTAAAAATTCCAAATTTGGAATGAATATAAAAACTGTCCGCATCATATTTACGAGAATGTCATAAATGTCATACCTTTCTGAATATCAATTTTGTAAAAGAAAAATGATTAAAATCTTGTGTCAATATTTACGAAAATAAGCGTGATAAACGAAAAAGTACACTGTCACAGTTATTTATCGTTCTTTATAAAAGAAAATGCACGTATCAGAAATTATTGACTTCGACATGTAGAAGTAAACAAATAATACCTGCATAATTGGCAGTTTGGATGACACATTGATGCGAAATCGTCAAGATTTTAGGTAATCCAATAGTTCGTAAAATCGACGTTATTCCGAACATTTTCTTGAAAGTAATTTGTATATTTGTAATTTACAATTTACACGGATAACATTTTTGTCATTATGTTTTTTTAGGTTAGGGAACTTTATTCAACTTTTTGGCAAGTTTACATGGGAAAATGAAACATCAACCACGATTGGAAATCAGCCTTTCTGTCACGTGGTTTTTCCCGCGTGGAAATTTGAATTCAAATTGTCATCAATAGCGTGATTTCTTTGAATTATAATAAAATTGTTTGCATCGTTCTTTCGTGTATATTTAGTTTTTAACCATTGCCCACAAAAAACGTGGAAAAGAAAAATGCATTGAAATATCCTATATTTTCAGAATATTATTTTCTGATATCCGAACGATTTTTTTTCTACAACGTGGAAGGCAATTCAAAATGTGTTTATTAAACTTAGTTTTTTGATAAATGAGACTGACGCAAACCATAAAAACTACCATAAAAAATGAATTTCATTCTCGAAAGTTACGCCAACGAGTGATAATGATTCGAGTCTGAGTTTTCACATTATTCCCTCCAAATTTTTGAATTTCCATACGGAAACTATTGAAACATGAAATTTCCAACTTTAAAATTTACAAATTTCTGCAAATTTTCAATTTAAAATTTGAACCAAATTTCTTAGTCCATTCACAATTTTCAAATTTCACCTGAAAATTGACATACAAAGATTTATCCCTCACGAAAATAATCTAACAAATTTCATTATCCTCTAATCATGCGAAAATAACACTCTATCTTCATTACTCCCCGACAAAGAAAACTAAACACGCTCTAATCGCGATTGCGCGAAAGTTGTTCGATAAATCCACCGTTCCTCTCGAATCCTTGGAAACAAAAAGAGAAACGACTCTTTGTTGATGTTTCTATAGCCACCTTTTATACCTACGGGACTTCCTCGTTGTCTTTCTAGCCAATTAATTCAAAGTTATCAATCCCCCAAAGTATTAAACAAGGATTCTCGGCAGGGGTGGGCGATACTATTGCTCTCTTTCTCTCACCAGACGACTGTTCTCGTGAGAGAGAAAAAGACAGTTGCGTAGTTTCCTATCCCTAATTCTCAGTCGGCTCGATGATATGTAATGCCAATAAGTAACTCCAGTTCAGCAGGATCGGTTAGAAAAAATCACTATTATTCTCTCATCGATCAATATAATTACGTCTTGTTTGCTTGGCTTCCGCACAATAGCAAAATTTTCGCTGGCGCAACTTCACCCACGCTGCAATTTATTTTCAGGCAAAGAAACCGTTGTTCAATGTGACGGGAAAATCGGCGACCGTCCAAAGCGAGGAGGCCGAAACGAGCAACGGCCAATTTTTGACAATCGCGCCAGCTTTGCCAATTTTGCCGGGAGCGCCCGTGCCGCAAAAGCTCGCCAAAAGATCGCACAGTTCTTTGGGGTGAGCGCCCTCAGTACCTTTGATTCTTACGCGAACCAAAGTTATGAGGGAATTAATATCCAGAAATTTCAGATTTTTATTATTCAGATTTTACATTCCAGATATTTATTATTCAGAGAATTTATATTACACGATATGTTAATAAAAAAATTAGCAAATGTTTATGAAGATATTGAAAAAACTGCTGATCATTTTAACATGCTTTCAACCGAAAAACCAACTCGGTTTGTCCGTTTTCGGTCATTTCACTTGCTCCTCAGACATGTGCTTCATCCATCGTACGATATTGATGTTTTTCGTTAAATCAGTCAAAATCGCACCTGCCACATCGTTGTTATACTTTTTCACAAAACGCGAAATGATCCCAATCATCTCATCTCCTGCCATTGCTGGACCGCCCACGCTTTCCTAAGTTCAATTAACATGGAACAATTAATGATGAGCAATCTCTCGAAGAATTCGAATATACAAACGCAGAACTTACTTTGATACGTGGCGTGAATTTCAAATGAGAACCAAATTCAGTGCAAATTTCAAGCGATTCATCGAAAAATGGATCCTATGCATGGCAAATTGTAGGGGAAATCTCCAACGTAATATTTTCAACTTTCAGAAAGTTTTTCACTCCTTCTCTTTCGTATGACCAGAAAAATGCTTGCAAGCCTCGAAAATCTTTTACAGTAGGACGATTGTCAAATGTGATATTTTGAGCAAGATCGATATCTGGGGTTTTATGTAACTGTAAGAAATATAATTTTTCAATCAGAGTAATTATGATTAAACAAATGGTTACGTAGAATTTTAAATGAAGTTCTGAAAACCGATAAAATATACATGTTTGGAATTTATGAATTCTAAACTGTATGAAATTTGCTCAAATTTTATCCACTTACTGTCAGTATTGCGATATCTCGTGCCTTTGATTCATGTTCGAAAAGTTTATATTGAACTTCTTTTACGGCATAAAAACTTGGCTTCTCCTTCGATTTCGTCTCAACCAACACTCGCAACTTTTTCCCCAAGTATTGTTTTACGCAATTTTTAGTTGTTATGACAAGTTTTTCAGAAAAAAGCACACCGGCACACAGACGTTTAGGACTACAAAATGCTTTGAATGATGAGTTTTCGAAAATTCCGACGAGCCTTTTAGGGCCGTTCAAAGCAATAGTTGTAGAAGATATGGTAGTTCCGGCACTCGCCAGTTTTCCATTGATCTCTGGAGTATTTTCTAAAATCGATGCAAGCATGCGAAAAATTTCGCTGTTTAAAATGTAAAAAAGGATCGTACTGACGTTACACTCGTTGATTGTTTTCTTTGAAATCATGAAATGTTGTAGAAAAGTTTTGCTCGAAGAAAACGAAAATTTTGAAAAATTTCCAAATGATCATCGAATCACAATGATTTAATTAATGAATTCCAATAGTAAAACGTATCAATAAAATAATTTTGTAGGCAAGTTTAAACTCACGTGGAAGGGAAAATGCTACGTGAGCAAGCAGAATGAGTATCACTATTCTTTCCAGAACCATTGCTGATCAAGACTGTAAAATATAAAAGAATATAAATAAAAAAAATTGATTTTCAATACTTTTTTTCACGAGAATTGTGTATACCTCTTCAACTCTGAGAAAGAATGCAGGAAGAATCTTTACAGAAAAAGGTTTAGCTAAACTCACGGTTTGTTCAATTGCAGGAAAAACAATAAATGTTTAACTGCGTACAATGTTTCTCAGTTCTTTCGTAATTAAGACAGCTGTTATTCGAAATAATGCCATTTAACAAATACGCGATAATTGAGAACATTAATAATGACATGATGATAATATTAATTAATTAATTAATTAATTGATATGTTTTATATTAATTCTCTCAATAATTCTTCAACACTATCATAATTCATCACAGGTGTAAAATTACCAAGTAAAATACTGAATAAATTTCAAAAGGAATTACGTAAATGATGAATTAAGCTGAAAAAAAATTTATTGAAAAAAATTTTGGATTTATTTTGAATGTTCACAGCCAGAATCATATTTTCAAACTACATAAAAGTATTTTAGGATTTTCATTCACATATGAATGTAACTCCTAAAATAATTTACTTCGGAATTTCTATAGAAATTTATTTTCACCAATTTGAATTTTTATAAGAAATCATTGAGAGGAGCTATATCCTAAAAACGTGTATGCGCTTTCTCCGAATTTAGAGACATGTCGAAATCGACGAAGGAAAATTAAAATACAATCATTACAGCAAAACGTCTTATGATCGGAGAAGTCCCAACGTACTTCACTTTCTGAAACTCAATTGTTTTCTCTTGATGACTTTCATTGTATTTTAATCAAAAAACTCGTGAAGAATTGTTTCTAAAGACTTGCACGTGCAATGATAACAGAATGCTTTAAATTCAATTCACGTTGAAGCCATACTGCAATTTATTTCACAATGACTTTATAGATTGCAATGTTTTAGGGGAAAAAATATTAATAAATACTGATAGTAATATTTCTTTGAAAATTCAAAATTTCAAAATATACGAGTTGAACGAAATCTAATGTAAAAGTTTTCTATGATTGATTAACTGTTCAATGAATGGGATGAAGTGACTTACTGTATATCACCATAATATTAATGACAAATATTTTATTGAAAAAAACTTTATTGAACAATGAACATACATACTCACTAACTCAACTGATATACTCAATCATTTACTAATATACTCAAGCACGTCCATAAAAGAATCATTTACTCCAAGTTTTGGAGGATCCAAAGAAAAAAAAAAACACTTTTTTTATGCATGCACAAAGATGGAACTTTTTCATGCACGAAATGTGGGCGCAAAATGGTATTTTTCATTGATATAGTATAGCAGTGCGGAATAAGTGTGCGCAAAACGCTATTTTGCCCACTGTTTCTGGAAATACTCGTATTTCCGCACCAGTTTTGGAAAATTTTCGAACCGTGTAAAAATTTCGTCATTTTAAGAAATTTCTATAAACTCCACAAATTTTTCAAAATTTCAAAAATTCTCAAAATTACCGAAAATTTCCAAAATTATCCAAATTTCCAAAAATTTGAAAAATGTCCGAAAATTTCTAAAATCTTGAACATTTTTAAAATTCTCAAAATTAACAAAAATTTACAAAATTCTCAAAATTTCCAAAAATCACCAAAATTTCCGAAAACTTCCAAAATTTCATAAAATGTTTAAAATTTCAAAATGCCCAGAAATGGCTGAAATTATTAAAATTTCGAAAAAGTTACGAAATTTTCAAAAGCTTTTGAAAATTTCCATTTCAATTTTTCGTGCACTCAAAAGCGCTATCTTTGTGCATTTGTAAAAAAAAGCACTGTATGCAACAAGTGCGCAAGATAGGTTAGCCCGTGATTGTAAAGTTTGAAACACTCAACTTCGGCTAGCACACTCGCTACGCTCGTGCATTCGCCTACTTCTCGCGTGTTCGCCTCCATCTCATATTCCAAACTTTACACTCACGGAATAACCTATTTTGCGCACTTGTTACATAATGTACTAATTCTAGGTCCATCGGATCAGCGACCAAAGATGGCGAGAACGGGAGCCGTGACCTCGTCGCATTGCAGCAAGTTGGAGAAGGTCGAACAGTGGTGGCCACACGCAGCCCCATCGAACGCGATAAATTCCCCGACAGAATGTGTCTGGACAGAAGAGGTCTGACGACTTTTCCCAGCATCGTCGGGGAACCGAAACTACGTCTCATGTCCCTGCAACACAATCTCATATCCAAAATCGAAACCTCGCATTTCGCCCACCTCACGAAACTCGTATTTCTGGACTTGTACGACAATCAAGTGGAAAAGCTATGTAGCCTGAATCCACTTCAAAATTTGAGGGTTTTGCTGGTGGGAAAAAATCGGCTGAAGAAGTTGGAAGGGTTGAAAGGATTGGTCAAGTTGGAAGTGCTTGATTTCCACGGGAACCAAATCGCACAAGTTTCGGGACTCGAAGATTTGATTCTGCTGAAGGTCCTGAATTTGGCGGGGAACAATATCAGGGCGATTGGGGATAATGATTTTCGCGGGCTGAGTTCGTTGAAGGAGCTGAACTTGAGGAGGAATAAGATTAAGAGTTTGTTCGGATTTGGAGATGCGACGCAGATGCAAAAATTGTACCTTAGCAACAATGACATTCAAAGGTTTGTGGATCTGAATAGTATTAATGGCCAGAGTTTCAGATATTTTTTCAGAATTGGTGATTTTCGGAATTCTAGGAGTTGGAGGGTTACTAGAATTCAAAAAATTTCCGTTCGTGAGTTTTTATAAATTTCTAGAGAATTTTCAAAAAGCCTAAAATATTAGAAATATTTTAAGAACTTCCGAAAAACATCATCATTTCTAAAATTCGGAGAATCGTTGGAATTCTGAGAATTCTGAACTATGCGTTTCCAAAATTTTTGAGGGAATTCCCAAATCCCTAGTGAGTCTAGTTTTTATAAAAACCTTGTAAAAAATTTTTATAAGGTCGGTTTTATAAAAGTTTTATAAAAAAATTTTTTGTATAAAAATTTGTTTTTCAACATTTTTAAAAATATGCAAACATTTTTCTAACCTTTTTTGGATCATTTTGCTAATGTATAATGTACACCATTTTTCATCAGTTTATGAGGCTCTAGCTCAAATTTCGTTTCGAAAGAAATTTAAAAATTTTTTGGAAGCAGCGGGATTTGAACTTGCGACCTTTGCATCAGAAATCCGATAGTCAACTTTCTTGTCCATGAAATGTATGTCAATTTGGATACTTATTTTCAATGTGAGTTAAAGAATTTTCAAATCCTATAAAATCATATGTTTTGAGGTTTTATGATTGCTAAAAAACGTTACGAACATGACTTTCTATTTCCTTGTGTAATAAAAACGTATAAAATATTACTATAAGAGAAGTTTTTATTGTAAAAATATTGAACTTTTCATACAAATCGCAAAGTTTTTATAAAAATGAAAGTTTTATAAGAAAATTTGGAGGCTTTCAATCGTTTTCTCAAAAAAACAGATGAATCGCATGAAAATTTTGACAGATTTTATAAAAAAATTTTTTTATAAAGTTTTTATCAAACCACTGTATAAAAATCGAAAATTTTATAAAACTTTTATAAAATCGACCTTATAAAAAAATGAATTTTTATAAATAATTCACTGATTTTATGAAAATTTCGCCTGTTTTTATAAAAACTACAATCACTAGGGATAACCTAAAATATTCGAAATATATATTTTGAGCATTTTCTGAGGAGCTCTATAAATTCTGTAAATTTCCGAGTACTTAAGATTTTTCCCTCGAGAACTTTCAAAAACCCTACAAAATTCAGACATTATGAGAATTTCTGAGGAAATCTATAAATTCTACGATTTTAAAAATCACCAGAATTCTGCAAGTTCCCAACTACGATTTTCCTACGTCTCATCGAAGTCTCACAGAAATTCCAAAAGTTTCCCCATTTTTCCCCAGGATCGAAGACATGGGAAGCCTCGCGAAAATCCAACAAATCCGAGAAATAACGATCGACGGAAACCCAGTAGCCCTAAACCCAGACTGCACATTTTTTCTCGTCTCTTACCTCCCCCACTTACAAATCCTGTCTTCATCCCAAATTAACGAGCAACTTCGTAGATCCGCGATCGCATGGCGCACAGCAAAAGAGCGCTCGAACTCCGCTTTTCTCGACCTCAGCACCCAAGTTTGCGCAAACGCTCGTCGCGAAGAAGTCATTTCAAACGCCAAAACCACCTGGGAGCTTTCCCGCTCCCAAAACAAATGCTTCAGCTCGTCTGGAAAATTAAACGCCATAAAAAACGACCGAATTCGTAATCTCCAACTCCAAAACTCGCGAAAATTCGAAACGGTCAAACTAAAGAGTCTGGATAAATCCAAATCCAAAGCTTTTGGGAGTTTGAGCGCGATAAACGAATGCGCCGAAACGAAAAAACTGAATTTCAAAAGAAGAAGCAATTCGAGCGATAACATTTTAGCTTTCAATGACGAAGATCGAAATTGTGCGCTGGAATTCAAACTTCCACCGATTTTAAGGCCCATTATAAACAATATAACAAGTTACGGAGACGTCGAAGGTCAACATTTTCAGAGAGATCTTTTGGAAAATGTTGAGATCGGCTTGGAATTGTCGGATTCGAGCGAGGGTGAGAGTTCAGGGAGCTTGCGAAGCGTGTTCGGCGCGCAGAAATCGACAATAGGGAGATTGAGAAAGTTTAATAGAATGGGGGATGTTTCAAAGCGTGAAATTTCGAAAGCTTATTTTGTGGGAAATTGTTCGGCAAGGATAAAAATTGATTCTTCGAGCTCGAAAACGAGTAGTTTGGACAGCGGTAAGTCGGTTTTGAGTGATTCCAGTGGTTCATCCTTGATGTCGTCAGAAAAGTTCCGGCGCGAGGGAAGGGCGAAGAGCGCCCAACTGAAGAAGGTCGTGCATTACAGGAGTAATAGGGCGGCTACGGCGAGGGCGAAGCATAGGATTGTTTCTCCGGAGGAAATTTTGCCGGTGCCTGAACCTCCGAAAGAAAGAGAACAAGGTTATTTGAGGATCTTTTTGATATTTGGCAAGGACGTAGCCAGACATTTCGTTCGGGGGGAGCTAAGGTGATTTTTACTCGAAATTAATTCAACTAATTTGAAAAGTAAAATATTATTAGAAAATCATGAGAATTTCCGAAATTTTCGGAGTTTTTCATACTTTTTGATATCTCTGAAATTTCCAAAATTTTTAAATTCTTAAAATTGTGAAAATTTTCTGAACTTTTGAAATTCTCGGAATACTCCAAATTTTTAAGATTTGCGAAAGTATTGAAAATCTTGAAATGT